>BQNB010120994.1:0-20533 GCA_026074375.1 Tanacetum coccineum
AGAAGGACAAACATGATATCATATTAGTACAAGTTTATGTAGATGATATCATATTTGGTTCTACAAAGAAATCTTGGTGTGATAAGTTTTAGGCATTAATGAAGTGTAGATTTCAGATGAGTTCTATGGGAGAGCTCACCTTATTTCTTGGATTACAAGTCAAACAAAAAGAAGAAGGTATCTTTATAAGTTAGGATAAGTATGTTGTAGAAATCCTGAAGAAGTTTGATTTTGTCAGTGTTAAGACTGCTAGTACACCAATTAAGACCCAAAAGCCTTTAGTCAAGGATGGGGAAGCTAGTGATGTGGATGTACATCTTTATAGATCCATGATTGGTTCTTTAATGTACTTGAATACTTCTAGGCCTGATATTATGTTTGTAGTCTATGCTTGTTCTAGGTTCCAGGTCACTTTAAAGACATCCCATCTAAGTTCTGTTAAGAGAATATTTAGGTATCTAAAGGGCAAACCCAAACTGGGCCTTTGGTATCCTAGAGTGTCCTTATTTGACCTGGAAGCCTACTCAGATAGTGACTATGCTGGAGCAAATCTTGATAGGAAATCCACAATATAAGGTTGTTAATTTCTTGGCAGGAGACTTATTTCTTGGCAATGCAAAAAGCAGACTATTGTGGCTATTTCTACTACAAAGGCAGAATATGTTGTTGCTGCAAGCTGTTGTGGGCAAGTTTTGTGGATTCAAAATCAAATGTTAGACTACGGGTTCAATTTCATGAACACAAAAATCTACATTGATAATGAAAGCACAATATGCATTATAAAGAATCCAGTATATCATTCCAAAACAAAGCATATTGCTATTAGGCACCACTTCATAAGGGATGCGTATGAGAAGAAACTTATCCAGGTGCTTAAAATCCCCACTGATGATAATGTAGCTGATCTTCTAACCAAGGCATTTGATGTTAGCAGGTTCCAGTTCTTGGTTGTTTCTATTGGAATGATAAATCCATAAGCTGCATTAGTTAAAGGGAGGCAATATGATGTGTTGTATAGTTTGTATGCAGTGTTCAGTGTGAAGAAACATTTTAACCATAAGTGATGCATTTCAAGAAGTTCATTGGGATTTAGAGAGTCATTGGGAAGAGCTTTAGATGGTACTGAAACACTGATGTTACCTACATTGTTCATTCTTTGGTTGGCAACAGTTAGTACCGACAGTGCAGAGTTAGTATCGATGGGCAAAGTTAGTACCGAACCCGGCTTTTTAATTTTGTAGGGAGACGTTGTAGAAAAATACCTCCAAAGGGTATTGTACAAAGTGTAAATTGAAACGGTTTCCTTGTAATTAGGTCTCCTAAACCTATATAAAACCCTTATCAATTGCACAGTGACTTTACTTATCTCTTTCAATATACTTTCAGTTTATACAAAGCCATTATATCTCTCTTAACGACGATCTCTCTTTTGACTACAATGGCTTGCTTCTTGATCATGTCTAAGCACAATATGGTCGGTTATCTAGAGAGACTGAAGGGAATTTATTTTCATGAGTTTTCATGAGTCATTGATTTTCTTACGCGCAGTTCCATTCATCATGCTCTCACTATAAGTCCAGTTGTTTCTACTACATTTGTTGAACAGTTTTGGACGTCTGCTAAGTCCAAAATAATCAACAATGTTAGGCACATTACTGCCAAAGTAGCTGGCAAGCCTGTGTCTATCTCTGAAGCATCAATAAGAAGTGATCTCCTTTTTGATGATGCTAATGGGATAGACTCACTACCTAATCAGGCTATATTTGATGCTATACAGCTTATGGGGTATGAGGGGGATTTAACAGTGTTAACATTTAACAAAGCTTTGTTTTCACCCTAATAGAGGTTTTTATTTCATACAATGATCATTGTATTAGTTCAAAAAAGCAGCCTATTGGGATCAAATTACTACTAATATTGCCCAATGCTGTCATTTGCTTAACATCTATTCTGAAGTATATTTTTTCTATAATAATTTTGATGGTTTGCTTAGCATTTGGATGCAAGAAGAAGTTTGTAATGTACCCACATTTTATTTCCATCTTTTTAGATAAAAACAGCTAGTGTACACTGTACCCTTTAGATGATCTTCCTGTATATGCTTTTAACAAGTAAAGTCTGTTCTTTCATGGTTAAAAAGGGGTAAACATTTCTAAGGGGAAAGTCACCCTTTTTTTGCTTTTCTATGTTGGTACACCAAATATGGATGAGGGTGCTCCTTCAGAAAGGACCATCTGAAGCATAACCTACCACCCTCTCTACTCACACTAGTGAAAGTACCTTTTGTGCTCAGGACTGAGCTCATATTCTGCTCACATAGTGAATTGTACTATTGAGCCACAGACGGAAAACCATCCTAGACCTTACACATCATGACTATTATTCCTGATTCTTATTCCTGAAAGTTTCTGGTGGGAATCTGGAGGTCATTCATCCAGTGATAAATCCCTTTAGGGAAATGAGGGTGAAAGCACTCCAAAGTGTCTATGAGCTTTGTCTCTCTTTATGTGCATAGGTTTCTAGATCAAGCCAAAGAAATACAACACTTGAAGGTTCAGATCAAAAAGCTCAAGAAGCAAGCTAAACCTGTCATCAAACACCACATAGCATGGATGCAAAGTGTCTTCTTGAAGCAAAGATTGGTAAGAAAGAGATCCTCAAAGAAACAATGGGTGCACAAAGAGTCTGTATCCAAACAGGGGAGGAAGTTTGCTAAAGGTGAACCTTTAGTCCATAGAGATCCTCTATTTGATAAGATTCCTAAAGATACACTTGATTATTTAGAATCTGAGAATGCTCAAGATGTGGGGAGGATAAGAGATATAGTGGGTGAAGAGAAGGAGTATGATGAAGATGTACTTAGTACTGAAGATGTACTTAGTACTAAAGATGTACTTAGTACTGACAAGGAGAAAGTTAGTACTGACAAGGAGAAAGTTAGTACTGACAGACCAATAGTTAGTACTGACGGATCCAAAGTTAGTACCGACAGGCAGAAAGATAGTACCGCTGAGCAAATTGAAGGTACTGATGAGCAAAGGAAAGGTACTAACGATCATACTAAAGAAGGAAGTGCTACTCAAACTACTCAACCACCACCTACTTCTACAATATTTGGAGATGATGAAACAATAGCTAAGGTTCTTCTCAACATGAGTCAAGCCAAAGCAGTTTCAAGAGAGAAGGAGAAAGGTGTAGAGTTGAAGGATATTGAAGAAACTGACTGATCCTCAGGCCTACTTCATCAGATTCACTTTTGAATTAAAGGCATCTTCCAAAGATGATCTAAAAAGACAAAGGGAAGAAGAATTATAGAAGAGGCAGGGTGAAATGAAGTGAATTGATGGTATTCCTGAAGTGGAGAATAGAAGTTTTTAAACAGCCTAGTGAAAAAAAAAAGGTACCAATGAAGCTCTCATAAGAAATTTTGTTACATAAAGGCAAGATTTGAGGCTGTAGACTTCCGTGCTGAGAAGCTCAAGAAGAAGAAAGAGAGCAATTTACAATAGAAGAAAGAGCAAAATTCCTTCATGACACAATTGCTGCTCAAAGAAAATTCCTTGCGATAACAAAGATCAGAAGCTATCAGACAAAACAACCTACAAAGAATCAACTGTGAAAGAAACCAAATGATGACATATTTGAAGCATGTTGGAGGAAAGAAGCATTCTGACTTGAAGACCAAAATTTTTGAAGAAATACAAGATTTGTATGAAAAGGTAAAAAGGTCTGATGAAAACTTCATTGCTATTGGTTCTTTTGAGGATGAGAGGCTTATAAAAGATTTGAACAAGAAAGCTACTGGTATAAAGAAGGATGATAGTATTAAGGAGGAAAGTAAAGAAGAAGAAGGTACCAAAAAGAGAAAACTTGGCACAAGGAAAAGATGAAGTCAAGGAAAAGAAGATTCAGACAAAACACTTCCAAGGATGATAGTGAGAAAGAGAATGATGAGCTGAGATTATGTTTAACAATAGCTCCAGATGAGGACAAAGAGGTGGATTATGAAATACTTGACAAGAAGTATCCTATCATAGAATTGAAATCTGAGTATCTTGAAAATAAACCACAGTTTGATAAAACTAAAGACTTAGAGGAGATTAATCTAAATGTGGTGATTAGAAGCAATGGACAAAAGAGATACTTTAGTACTCTGATGAGAGTGCTTTCCATATTTGATAGAGATGATTTAAATGCTATATATCAACTTGTGATGGACAGATACCAAGATGAGATACCTCAAGGTTTTGACAGAGTACTTTGGGGAGATTTTATGATAATGTTCAATCTAAGTGATAAAGATGAGTTTTGGAACTCACAGCATGATTGGAATGTAGTAAGTTAGAAGTTACATGGTTCTTCAGGGGTACATACTTTAATGACTGAGGCAGGATTAGTCATTCACATGCTTGTTGAGAAAAAGTATTCTTTGAGAAAGAAAGTACTGTTACAAATGCTGGAATTAAAGTTGGAATCTGAAGAAGACAGTACTATGGAATTGGAGTTGATTAGATTTGTCAAGAAGCTAATTACAGAGTTGGAACTTGAAGACTCTGAGGGAAATGAGGAGGATCTTTGAGTGTTGGTTTCAAAACCACACAACAAATGGTTATCAGTTCACCATGTTTAACAGACATAAAAACTGGCTAGTCCATAAGTAAACGGCTTGTGGTAAAGACTTCTTAAATCCGTTTATGGTTGATAATTTACCAAAAATTATATGGTTCTCAACTCACCTTGCTTCACAGTAAAGAGTTGGCTAGTCCAGGATCAAACAGTTCCTGGTAAAGACAAATCAAATTTGTTGATAGCTGATAGTTTGCTAAAAACTATATGGTTATCAATGCACCATGTTATGGTAATGAAGAATTGACTAGTTCAAAAGCAAACGGTTTTTGGTAAAGACAAATCAAATCCGTTGATAGTTGATAGTTTACTAAAAACTATAAGGTTGTTAATTCACCTTGTTGTTTACAATGAAGATTTGGCTATCCCAGAGCAAATGGCTACTGGTAAAGGAACATCAAATTCGTTAATGGCTGGTAGTTTGCCAAAAACTACAAAGACAACTTAGTTGGATTGTTGCAGAAAAGATGTAGTTGTGTTGCAGATATGACATGTAGCTGAGAAGACAAGGATTGTAAGCTGCTAAGTGATCAAGATAACGGTACAAGAGTTCAATATACAGAAGTAACAATCCAAGAATGATATTGAAAGGAACAAAGGTACTTAAGTATTAAGTCCAAGATTTGACAAAGTGTTTGGATACATCCTCCATGAAGTACGAGATATCTACATCAGAGAAACATGAAGTTAAACAAGTTCAACAAACATGTTTAGGGGAGGATTGTTGGGAATTATGTTTTCCTGACTTAGTATCGCTAGTTGTAATAGTTAGTACCGACAGTTATAGTTGGTACTGTCAGTATTAGTTTGTACCGCGTTAGTATTAGTTTGTATCGTTAGTACAAAATAGTTAGTATCGTTTAAGAGATATGCATGAGATATGTTAGGAAAAGATATGCATTATCTTCATACGCATTTTGTAAGTCAATTACGGTTTTTCCTTGGCGTATAAAAGGAACCCTACAGCATTAGAGAAGATATCTCTCACCAAAGAAAAGCAATCTCATAGTTAGTAATTTGTAACCATTTTGGCAGATCAATACAAAAGTTTAGTTATTAATATTCATTGTTCTTCTTAGCATTATAAGTTAGTTTCCACATAACTTTTAGTGTTCATAGTCATTATTTCTCCTGTAGTTAGTGTGGAACTATCCATATTAGCTACAACCCTTAACAGGCTAGAAAGATCTATATTCAGTTTAGGATTTACAAAACCTATGTTGCTTGTCTTAAAGGGAAGCAACATAGAGCCTCTTGTAAGTCCAAGGTACTGAATCCCATAACTAAGCCCTTGCTTATGCTGCATATGGACTTGTTTGGTCCCACTTTTGTGAGTAGTTTAATGCATAAGAAGTATTGCTTAGTGATCACTGATGATTATTCCAGGTTTACTTGGGTTTTCTTTTTAACAACTAAGGATGAAACTAGTAAGATCCTTAAGAACTTTATCAAAGAGATAGAAAACCTAGTGGATAAGAAAGTTAAAATAATCAGATGTGATAATAGGACAGAGTTTAAGAATCAAGTAATGAATGATTTTTGCAGGGAAAAAGGTATTAGGAGAGAATATAGTGTAGCTAGGACTCCTTAGCAGAATAGTAAAGCTGAGAGGAGAAATAGGACACTTATTGAGGCTGCTAGAACCATGTTAGCTAACTTTAAGCTCCCTACTACATTTTGGGCTAAAGCAGTTAGTACTGCTTGCTATGTTCATAATAGGGTACTTATAGTCAAGCCTCATAACAAGACACCTTATGAACTCTTTAGAGGTTTTAAACCAGCTCTAAGTTTTATGAGACCATTTGGATGTCATGTTTCAATTCTAAATACCTTAGACAATTTAGGCAAGTTTGATGGTAAAAGTGATGCAGGTTTCTTTGTTGGATATTCTTTAAGTAGTAAAGCCTTTAGGGTATACAACACAAGAATCAAGAAGGTTGAAGAAAACTTGCATGTTGGTTTTCTAGAGAATAAGCCCATGATAGAAGGAAATGGTCCACAGTGGCTATTTGATATTGAGTCTCTAACCCAAACTATGAATTATATACTAGTTGTTGCACGTATACTTTCTAATGAATCTGCAGGTATACAAGGAGATCTTAATGCAGGTATATCTATTCACAAGGAGTAGGACATTCAAGATTGTATTGTGATGCCAATTTGGAAAGATGTGTCATACTTTGATTCACCATCCAAGAACATTAGTAATGATGAACCAAAGTCTGTTGCTGATGATCCAAAAGAGGTAAATGATGGTTCAAGTAATGAGAATCCTGAAAATGATAAGTCTGAAGATGCTAGCAGTCCTAAGGAAGTTGATATTAATGGACAACAAGTTAATACTGCTTGTCCTGAAGTTAATGTTTTTAGTTTTTTGTTATTTTAGTACTTATTTTTTTTTTCTTTTTCTTAGTTATGAACTTATGACTGTTGTTTTCACCAGTTTTAATGCTAGTCCATAAAGGAAAAATACAGGAGCTAGTCCTACATCTAAAGCCACTCATCTTGAGTACTTCAATGATGAAGATGAACCAGAAGTTGAATTGGGAAACATTCTTTCTTCATATACAGTTCCTACCTCTCACAATTAACAAGAATTCATAAGAATCCACCAATTAAAAAGTATTCGGTGATGCTAAAGTCATCTGTTCAGACAAGAAGAATGTCAAAACCTACTACTTTTGAACAAGGGTTTCTCAGTGCTATTTATGAAGAGAAATCACACGACACTCTGAATACTTGTTTATTTACTTGTTTCTTATCCCAGATTGAACCTACAAGCATTGCTAATGCCCTATCTAATTCATCTTGGGTAGAAGAATGCCAGGAAGTACTACTCAATTCAAAGCTTCAACTTGGTTTGGATACTTGTGGATTGCCTAAAGGAAAGAAGGCCATTGGAACAAAATGGGTCTTCAGAAACAAGAAAGATGAAAGAGGGATTGTGATTAAGAATAAAGCAAGGTTGGTAGCACAGGGTTATAGACAAGAAGAAGGCATTGATTATGATGAAGTTTTTGCTCCTGTGGCAAGAATTGAGGCCATAAGATTGTTTTTAGCCTATTATTCTTTTATGGGTTTTCTTGTATATCAAATGGATGTGAAGAGTGCATTATTATATGGACACTTTAAGGAAGAAGTTGTGCTTACTCACTCCAGGATTTAATGATCCTGACCATCCAGACAAAAGTACAAGGTGGTTAAGGCACTTTATGGGTTGCATCAAGCTCCAAGAGCATGGTATGAAACCTTGGCCAACTATCTGTTGAGCAATGGGTTTCAAAGAGGCAAGATTGATCAGACATTGTTTATCAAGAGGCAAAAAGGTGATATCCTTCTTGTTCAGATATATGTGGATGACATTATTTTTGGCTCTACAAATCAAGTGAGTTATGTACTGGATTGAGAAGCTTATGATGGATTGTTTTAGATAAGTTCATGGGAGAACTTACTTTATTTCTTGGATTACAAAGTGAGGAGGGAAGATGAAATATTTAATCAGCCAGGATTAATATGTAGATGAGATTTTGATAGAAATTCAACTCAATTATATGAGATCTGCTTCTTCTCCAGTTGATTTGGAATAAACTTTGTTAAAGGATGGGAGATGCTAATTGATGTAGATGTACATCTTTTATAGATCTGATAGACGTCCTTGATGTTATCTTATAGCATCTAAGACCAGATATCATGTTTGACAGTTTGGCATGTGCCAGATTTCAAGTTACTCCAAAGACATCACATCTCATAGCTGTAAAAAGAATTTTTAAATATTTGAAAGGCAAACCAACATTAGGCCTTTGGTATTCTAGAGATTCTCCATTTGAACTAGTTGCTTATACTGATAGTGACTATGCTGGAGCAACTCAAGATAGAAAGTCTACAACTGGAGGTTGTCAGTTTTTAGGAAACAGGTTGATATCTTGGCAATGTAAGAAGCAAACAGTGGTTGCCACCTTACAAATGAAGCTGATTATGGGCTATTGCTAGCTGTTGTGGGAAAGTACTCTAGATTCAAAATCATTGAGGGATTATGGGTATCATTTTCATGAATTACTATGATGCCTCATTGATTATTATAAGTACTATCTGCATTATTGATAAATCCTGTTCAACACTCTAAACAAAATTTTAGAGATTAGGTATCATTTTATAAGAGATTGCAATGCTAAGAAGTTAATTCAAATGGTTAAAATCGATACTGAATATAATGTTGCAGATCTTCTTACAAAAGGTTTTAATGCTGGAAGATTTCAGTACTTGGTCTCAAGTATTGGAATGCTTAATCCTTAATGTTTAAATCTCTTTATGTCTTTGTAAAGTTGTGCAAAGAATTAGTACTGTTAGTTGTATCCATTAGTACTGCTAAGTTTCATTAGTACTGCCAGTCATACTTAAGACTGTTTGTTAAATCTGTTAGTCATAGTTAATACTGTTAAACAAGAAGATGCCTTGGACTGTATTTTTCTTGGTTTTGGACTAACACCTGCAGGATAAGCAAAGAAGTATGATTGAATACCAATTGTGGAATTTGCTAGAAAAGACACTGTTGATTGCTAACCTATGATGCATTGCTTGATGGGAGGCAAATTGTGCTTATAAACAGTCAAGGATGAATGGTAGGACATGTAATATCAGACAAATAGGTGTCAAACAATTTGGAAAGTCAAAAGAGGTCGGGACACTAAGGTACCTCAGGTAGGTGGTCCACTAAAAAAGTTTGGTAGATGAGGCTGTCACCATTAGGAGTAGGGTGACATAATGAAAAAGGGCTGCCACTACTGCTTCTAGCTTTGAAGCAGAGCAGGACAGTGGTAACATAAAGTAAGACCCAATTCATGTCAACACTTAATGAGCCAAGTCCTTAGGGAATTAGTTCGGGTAGTGGTACCAGGTGCCACTTTACCATATTGGGGATGTAGATGCTCAAACTAGGTTTGAGGCTGCATCTAAAAGTCCAATGACCCACCTCTCTCAAGAGGTCACACACTTGGATTCCAAAATAAAAAATGGTGTGGTTGGACAGTATGAAACTTATGGAATTAATGGAATTTGTACAACACTGTGTAAATTTGTGAGCTAAAAGAATAGAGAAATGAAAAATAGACAGAGTGAAAAGTAAGCAAAAAGAATTGAGAGAAAAGGTGAGCCTAAAAACAGAAAGAGAGCATGTGTGATTCAACATTGTTGACAGGGAATGCAATTTTTGGATAGACTTGGGGGTTACTGTGGACTTTTTTAACAGTCTTTAACTTTTTTCATGGGTTCTGCTATTATGTGATCCTCATGAATTCTCACATGTCTATCTAGTCATTTCTAGTGTGCTTGTGATGAATAGAGGCATATTGTTGCAAAATTATTGAAGACAGGGTTAATACTGCTAGATAAGTTTTTTTTTTCTGACAGTGTAATTTTCTGTACTGCCAGTCATGTCTTTCTTACTCTGGGAGAAGTTTAATAATGTTAGGCTTTAAGGTTGTACTGATGGACAAATTTCTGTACTGCTAGGTGACCATTATTACTGTTTTGAGTCTTAACAAAATTTTTCAATATAAATAGCCGATGAGATATTTTCCGCCTACACCTAGCTTATAGGGTTTGTCTAATTGGAGTTTTCATGATCGTGTCTTTTTATTATTTGATTTCTTCATGTATTTACAATCTTTTACAATCGGTGAATTATGACCTCTTTAAATCTCTCTCTATTTCAAATAATTCGCTCTACCAAAACCTTACACTAGCTCTCATAATCAATAGTCATAGGGCTTTTATCTATCGTTTCACTTAATTAATTTGGCTAATTTGGAGTTTAGCGACAAGCACAACATGGTGGCCTACCTAGAGAAGTCTGAAGGGAATGAGGGATTTCATGAGATCATTGATTTTTTGGATGCTAGTCATATCAAGTATGCCCTTACAAAGAATCCAACCATATATGTCTTATTTATCCAAACAGGTTTTGGAGAACAGATACTGTAAGACATGCTAATACAAGAAACTAATAGAGAGTTAAGCTCACTGCTACAATAGGATTGAACATGCAAGACTTTTAATGAGGCCTCTCTAGGAAGACATCTGAAGTGGAGGGTCAATGATGGTGTTACTTCTCTACACATATTTAGAAATCTTTGGAGCAATACCTGTCTCATGGGGTATGATATGATTCCTGATAAGCTTATATTCAGAAGGGAAATTTTTCTCTCAGTGGAGGTTTCTTATTCACTCTCTCTTGCATGCTTGAGCCCTAGAGAACTGCTTGGGAGCTGTTTAGTTGCAATATAGAAACTGCTATTATATGGCTTGGCAACCAATAGGACTTTATTAATTTTTCAACAGAGGATTTTTGTAATTTCCCATGGTTAAGAATGTTGAAAGCCAAACATAAAGTTTTGATGTACCCAAGGTTTATTCAAATCTGTTTAGACATGCAGAAGAAACACCTTCAACCTCACAACAGAACCTATGATGCTCACTCCCTTACAAATAAAGTCTTTAGCAACATGAATATGGGTTATTCAGGGGTAGAAGTACCTTTATTTCCTACTATGCTTACTGCACTAGAATCATCTCCTTCCAGGATCACATCTTCACCATCTATATCACAGAACCATCCACTATCACCTAACATACACCCTACTAGTGCACCCATAACATTCCCAACCTCAAAACCTATAAGAGCTTCACACTTGAAGGAAGGGGGACCAAGGTGTTAAAAGATAAACTCACTTTTTTCTATATAAACCAAACATAAACACACACATACACTGTTTTGTTTTACAAAAATGGAGCTCTCCCCTCTCCTCCCTTTTTCGGCCGAGCACCACCACCGAAAGCCGCCGCCGGAAAACTCACATGCAAAATGATCAACTTATATTTTCTTAATCCCCTTGTCATTTCCTACGTTTTCCACCAAAAATATATAACATGCAATGGGTATTTTTTGAGTTAGAGTTCAGGTTTGATTTAACCATTTTCGGTTGAAATATGGTAGTAAAAGTGATATATAAGTGTTATTGGAAGCTTGGTTGTAAATAAAAAGGTTCAGTTTGGGGTCTTGGATTTGGTTCGATCGTCGGCAAGGAACAAAAGGGAACGAGACAAGTTTTAATCGAGTCTGATCTTGCTTATTATAGCATTGTAAGCATTCTTTTTATTTTTATTTTTGTTTGTTTTCGTTTATTAAATGATTTCGATTTATGCATGTGATGAAATCGCTATGATCTTGCGCCGACTAGTTAGATTTGGTTATTGGATGATTGAGCGCGTTGGGTATAGTTTATAGACCATTTTGGATATATTGTGAATGAGTTTTTGGGTTGGAAAATGGTTTTGGCGCGTTTTGTAAAATGTATTTTCGAGCAGAAAACAGAACCTGCGTAACGGGGTTCGAGATTTTGTGAAATCTGATTTTTTTGGGTTTTGATTCATATATATGATAGAGCTTTCTTAGACGATCGTTTTGATATAAAATAGAGCTTCTAACTCCTAATAATGAAGAAGTTATGGCCGATCGAAGTTTGGAAATTTTATAAATTTCCAATCAGCTATTTTGCATGTATACATTTTGTCCAGATTTTTAAACGAGCGTTTTGGACACTTTCGAGTCCGTTTTAGCCTTCCGGCAAAACACGAAAGTTGTCCGGAATGACGTTTTACGTAAAATCTATTCATGGTAAAAGTCACGAAAATGTGATATAACGGGTCAAAACCGATGGTCAAACTGCTGCGTTTTTTTATTAAAAATGTCAAAGTTACATTTGATTCTTGCAGGGGCATTTTGGTCATTTTTCATCGAGTTTCGGGTCTCAGCTAAAACTAAAAGGTTATCCAGAATATCGTTTCGCATAAAATCACTTTTTACTCCGAGTCGTAAAAATGTGATTTTGATGGTCGTTTGACGCGGGTCAGATTTGAGTAAAAATAAATATAAGTATAAAATAGTCCAAAAAAAGTCAAAATGTTCGAACTTTAAAAGTCAACGAGTCATATAAGATTTATATAATTTTTAACTAAGTACATGAATATAAATAAAATGATAAGTATTAAAAATATACTTAGTTGTTTAAACTTACCAAAGATGGTAACTTTCCGAAAATATTAACTTTCTAAAAATAGAAAGTTATAAAAAATATAACGTTTTCAATTAAAATCACGTAAGATAAAACGTGAGGAATAATTATAACTCAATGAAGTGGGATTTTGGGATTTAAGTCGCGCAAGTGGATTTCTCATCACATGTATGAATATAATATATATATGTACGCATCGTTGATTATACTCTTCGGTATAGTAATCGAGCGACTCTAATTATAGGTTGTGATCATGTTCATTGATATTTCGTGGATTATTTCGATTACTTGATCTTCGGATTTTGATCAAGGTGAGTTCATAGCATCGCTTTTGAATTTTTTAAATATTGTTTCTAAACCACGGCGGGGGTTACTTGTTGTATTTATTAAAATGAGAAAGCATATGTTGTGAATGCTAAAATATGATTCCATTCACTACTGAGTATATGCCTTTTACTGTGTAGCCGTTAATTGCCTCGATGTTGATGAACGCTAATGCATTAAATAAATCTATTGGGTTTGACAACCCTGTCCGGGGTTTGAATCAGTTGTGACCACCTTGTCAAACGGACATTTTGTGGTTAGTATTAGGGGAAGTGACATACTTTCCGGTCATGATTTCGTCCTATGGGATGAATGTGTTAAGTTTCGGTACATGGGCTCTTTAGTTAGAAATCATTTACTTTATATAATTGTTACTCACAAAGCAAAGTTATTGATATTTGCGGGGAACCTAAAATATGCGTTCTATGTGTTAATTGTAATCTTATGAATTACTCAATGTTTGTTGACGTTTTCAACATGTATATCACGTTAATTGTGTTGATGAGTCTAGATGGGATGGAACGACGGTATTAAGGCCAGGGTGAATAGATGGAATAGTGTCATTTAATAAAAACAATGTTTTTGAAATGGAAGTCGTGTTAAGACTTGTAAAAGTAGAATTATCTATTATATTTTGAGACCTATGTAACTCTGATCTCTCTAATAAATGAAATTGTTTTTTTATAAACGTATCTTTGACACGTTTACTGGACTGTGTGCATGTATTTGAAGTAGCACCTCAATAGTTGTATTCCGCTGAGTATCGCATTTTGGCGGGTGCTTACACGAGTCGTACAGAGCTCGTGTTGTAGTGAACTAAGTCTGTTTTACTAAAACTTGGACTTCAATCTGTTTTCGGAAAAATTTCACCTAGTCTATTCACCGTTGGTCGATATCCGCGCGCTCATCATTCCGATCCTTAGAGCCTTATGTGGTTTATATTTTGATTGATTTTATGTGCGTAACAAGCTGGGAAAACACTTGGTATAAGTTAATGATTATATAAGTTAAATATATATTCGGCATCCGTCTATGGTGTACGATTATATAAATCTCGATATTCGCTTCTTGCGAAGAGTTTACTTTTTATGAGCATTTCGATGCGATATGATAAAATAATTTTGATACATGATAAAAACATTGTTGTTATATGATTATCTTTGAAACTTTCTTCGCGACTTTACTTTTCATCTTTGGATGATGTTGATTCGTTGTAGTTTGTCGATCCCAATGGGTTGACTTACTGTTCGACTCTGAGTACGAATATCTCCCCATTGCTTTTAAATCGCATATGTTGTTTTGTAACTTATTATTTTGAAATTTTATGGTTGATGCGAGTGCGACTTTTATATGTCATCCCATAACTCTTCATTGTTTTGGAAAACGACTATTAACTTATTCTCGCGTAACGTGTCGTTTGGAAACGTCTATCTTTGGAGCTTTCGAATAAAGTTGGTGCGTTTGCGTTTTGATTCTCTTGTATCGACCTTTACTTAGTAAGTCATGAAAGGTTTGATTATAGAAATCTATGAGTTTTTGTGGTTAAAGGAGTGTTAAGTCATTAGGTATGGCTTTGTATTGGCGTTTGGAGGGAATTAAAATGGGGTTTAGTTGGATTTTGAAAATGGATTTACGATTTTTTTTTTTTCTTTGTTTTTTTTTTTTTTTTTTTTTTATGGCTGTTGTATCCATCAGGTTGTGGGGTTGTTTGTGAATTATTTTTGGTTTTCGGCACCTAGGAAAGCAAAAACTTGATTGTTGGTTCATGTTTAAGGTACATGTGGTGAGTTGGATAGAATTTTAACTCTTCCGGATGAATGAGATATCGTCGTTTTTCTAAAACTAGTCAAATCTGGTATACCGTTGGGAAAGGAGTATAACTCCATATTTTTGTAATAACTTTTCAAAACAAAATTTAGGTACCTGTAAAATACTCTTAGGGCTATCACCTCCAATTGGTTTTACATCAAAAGCATCGATAAATTTCAAATTTCACTCATTTTTGTAAACTACAAAAGTTTGTCAAAATTTCTTTGGGGACTGCTTTGAGATAGCAGCTTGTTGGATATCTTTCAAATATTTTTGGTCTATGAAGACCTGAGAAATTATACTAGGAGATAGAGAAACCTCTTAGGTACATATAGGAATTCAGATGGAGTCATATCGACGCTCGACGAATGAGATATCGCCGAAATGTCAAAACTAGTTGAAAAATTTAGGAACATAATTTGAATGAGTAATAAGTTCAAAAACTTATATAGCAACACCTAAATATGTAAAAATGTAAGTTCTAGATATTGAACAACTTTGACTTGAGCGGTCGTTTTGGCTCTTGCGGATGCACAGTTTAGGAAATACATTCAATTTAGTGTAGCGATAAATTTTTTGAAAAATAGGCGACTTTGATAAATAGGGGTAAAAGGGTAATTTCACCTTGGATCCAAAAAAGTTCTGGGTAGGGGGCCTATGTGTCTGGTGAAATTTAGATTCTGACGCTTTCTGTAGGCGGAAACCTCATACTTTTATCGTCCATGGACTAGTAAGTAGGAGGATTTCAAGATTTAGGTTTATCAGATTGAGGTTATTGTTGCCTCAGAGTTTTATCTTATCACCGGCATGGTGATTGTGCACTCTTTAGCTATTACTTATGATTTAGAACTCTAGGAGAGTTCATGTATATGTAGTTATGTATTAGAAACTTAAAACCGTTAAGGTTGAATGTACTGACTTTGAAAGCCAATGATGTATTCCTTTTCGGGAAAATGTGTGTGTATGTATGATATTTTCGGCATTGTTATTACAATTGCTGTGATTGTTCTCGGTTATGAGATACGAGTAAGTGTCATTGTGTATGTTGTACTATGAGTAAAGCCTGGAGGTCGTGGTTACCCCCGAGGCACTCGCTTTGTGTGAGATTGATTTGACCCCGAGTGTTGGGTGACTTCAATTGGCGAATCTTTCGCATGTGTATGTTACTTTCTTGCATAATCCATGTGTGGGTATTATTTTTGAAACTTGTTGTGACCGTTGACCAAACTGTATTTAATGATGTTTTGTGACTTGATGATTTTAAAACTGTGAATTGCAATAACGAATTTGTGTGTTGAAACAAGATGTCGTTGCGCGGTGTCATTTGACTAATTTATTATTGTTGTGTAAAACAATGGAAAATGTGTTTTCAAATTTCATAAACTGCCCCTATGGTGTCAAATAAACCTTCTAAAAAAACATTTTTCTTTTTAAATAATAAGAATGGAAGGTGGAGCTGATATTCTCTTCTTCCTTTCTTTTGAAATGATTTTATTTTTACTCTTTGAAAATTTTCTTGGAATTAACTTACGCGTGTAGCGTATGGAAAAAGAAACGTTTTGACGAGGAAGGACATGATGTCGTTTGGTCCTCATTTATACATAACCTGATCATGCATAATTTAGAAAGAACCACGCTATGTCGGATAAATCGTCACTAATAAAACGCTTGATAATTGAGATAAGGTTTGGTCAAGTTTTCGGAAGAAGAAAATATTTTACCCTGCTACGGATTTTATGCAAGTAACCCTATTCTTATTGACTGCATGGAGAGAGTCTGATGCGAGTCTTTGTGACCGAGTCGTTCCAAAGCGGAAATACCTACGGTATTGTTCGGAACGAGCGCGTCTAGGAAGGAGTGAAAAATTAGCTAGTGGTAATGAAGACCGGTGGTGGTTATGAACACGTGTCAAGACCAAGTAAAGTCGGTGTGCTAGTAAGCGATGGTAGAATTGAGCTACCAAGGGTGTAAACCTGATACCGACACCGAGAAGGGATCTTTTTGAAGATGTCAAGATTCTTAAGGTGGGTAGAAGCTGAGATGGTTAGTCAAGAGGTTTAAGAAAAGAACTGGAGAAGATTTCTCCTACATAAGATATGCGTTGCCTTTGATATATCAACCGATGGCCGGAGAAGAATTTTCCCCAAATGGACTTGTGGTGATGGGTGTAGTTGTAAAGTATTCCTAAACATTCGTCAAGATTAGTATAAGGCACTTAAGCGGATAACTTTGATTTAAGGTTAGTGATCCTTACTCCTTGACGTAACGACTTCGTGTGCGTATGAAAAAGCGAAAAGATTAGAGACTCTAGCCGAATGGTGATATCCATTTCCATCCTGGAGGAACGATCGAAGTAGCTAACGCCTTAAGCCGAACGGTATTAAATTAGGAATGCGAGTGATTATTTTGATTCGGTGATTTGATTTATCGGAGATATTACGCGATGTATTGGGACCGAGTCGGCTATGTTAGTCGCGGTGCGTAAACGTTGGAAATTTTGATTTTTGTCGAACGAGCAACGAGCCTATGATGCTAAATTGTTTACTTGATTGTTTTCGATTTGTCTTTTGACAATATGTGTTTTAGCGGAATTATTGCCGCTGAATTATGTGCTCTATGTGCCTTATGTGATATGTGCTCTTGAATGGTAGTAAGCGTATTGGTCGCTTTCATTTTGCCGAGATATGGCTTAGGACTTGAGTGAATTGGGTGTCACTACCCAAATGAAGAGTAGGGCATGTTGAGAGGTACGCAAGCCTAATATTCCAGTGTCAATCGTGGGGAAAATATTGGTTCCTAAAACCCCAAGCGTGGCTATGGTAGGTAAAAATATCTAACCGTGATTTAGTTGATGATCATTAACCAAAGGCATGGCCATCCGGCAAGCTCGGTTGAGATCGATCTAATTGGTTGGTATGAAACGCGTGGTGAGCAATTAGCCATAGCTGAGGATTCACTGTAAAGTACGCACAAGTGATTTGCTATAATTATGGAAAGAAGCATGATTGTTACCAAACGTAATGATAAGCTAGGTAGAAATATAAGGTCATTTTAAAATAACTAATAGGCAATTCTGTGCTTATATAATTATGCGATTATGTTCAATGGTGCTATAGTGCGTTTGTTGTGGTCGTAACCGGTGGTGCATTATTAAATGAGACCGGGAGGGCGATGTTTGTTTTGATTTTGGATAATGATGAGTATTTTGATTTGGATAATGATATAAATAATATGATAAATTTTACCCTCAAACCTATAAGGATGAACTAATCAAAGTCAATGAGTTACGATGGGAAAGAAGAAAAGCTGAAGTTGTTTAGCATTTGGTAACCGGCAAACTATTAACTGAAGATTTAAAGGATATGTGGACTGATTACATGATGGAATACTACCTAATGAGATGTGATGAGATAAAGTGTGACCAAATTAATAGGCACTACAATGATTTTGTTGCGATGTCTACTATGGATGAAGTGGAGGAAGTTCGCCATGGGTCTGCAAGTTTTATTGTTCAAAATGATGTCTCAAATGGTATTGACGGTTCTATGTCTTAGATGCAAGGTGGTCTTGCGTCACACCATTATAATATTCAATGATAGTAAAAATAGCGTCGTGGAACATTAGGTATGACTCGGTCCCCTAAGCAAGGTGAAGTGAAATTATTGATTAGTGAGGAAAGAATTAGTATGTGTGTCATGGTAGAAACTCGACTTAGAAAAAAATTTGTTAAGCCTATTTGTGATGACCTATTCGGAAGATGGCCTTGGGTTTTAAATACCGTTGAAAGTAAAAAAGGTTTCCGGATTGTTGTGGGTTGGGATAACAATGTTATTGGGGCAAACTTGATCTCTTAATCAGATCAGGTGTAACAACCCGAGTTTCACGACGCGTATGACGATCGCGAGTTCGACGTCATTATTATTATTTTACTGGTTTTCGTAAGCGAACGTCGACATTTAAAAATTTATTTGTCGTAAATAATTATTTTCGTATTTTATTACGAACGGAAATTTAAAATATTTATTTTTGACGTTTCGCGAGTCAGCGTTTGACCGCGTGTTCGTTAAACGTTTTAAGCAACGTAGAAAATTTCGACGCACTTCGTTATTAATTTTATGGTGACAATTTGTATTTTTCGTCCTTGTCCCGAGTTAGTCGAAACCGAGTCAAAACTTTATTCTGACGTAAGTTGATATTTTATTAAAAGTTTTAAATTAAATTTAGTGTGACGGGAATAAAATTTGCCACGAAAGTATAAACCCGAGCCATGGTGGCCGGTGATATGTTGAGATAAAGGCTTATATGTCGAAAATCAAATAAGGAAAAGAGGGAAGGATTAAAAATGTCAATTGCTCAAACTACACTCACTATATAAAGAAAATGTGCACACACACTTTCATTTTATTGAAACAAAATATGTGTTCTCCCATCCTCCCATGTCTGGCGGACCACCACCACCGAAAAACTTTTTCGATGACCGGAAACCGCCACACCGCCATCGAAAAATGACATGCATTCCGATCAACCTATATTTTCTGAATCCTCTCTTCATTTCCTACACATCTACGCAATAAAATAACACATGCAATAGATATTTTCGGAGTTGGAGTTCGGGTTTGATTCATAAGATTTCGAGTTGAGGGGTTGTTTAAAATGGTTAGATTATTGTGTTTTAAAGCTCGGTTTAATTTGAAAAATGTTCGGTTTTGGTGAGTGGGTTGAGTTCGAACCACAAGGAAGGCCGAAACCAACACCTTGTGTGTTGTTGTGAGTATTCTTTTTACCCTTTTGTTTCGTTCTTAATTTAATTTCGTATATTATATGTGATGAGATCCGACACTTGCGTTGGTTAGAATAGATTGCGAATGAGTTGATTAGTTGATGGAGATAGGTTAGCTAGGCGTATTTTGATGTTGTTATGAGGTGAAAATGAAGTTTTGATAAGTTTTGAAAATGGTAACTTCGTGCACAAAGTTTGGCACGGAAAACGAGGTTCGAAAATTTATAAAAACTAATTTTCGATTGGATAATATGAAAGAGATTATTTTTATGAACGTTTTGGTAATTTGAACATCCCGTAACTCCTAATAACGAAGAAGTTATGGCCGAATGAAGTTTTGAAATGAATATATAGTTTGGTTCAGCTATGGGGTATTTTTGCTTGCTGATCCGATTTTCAACAGCTAATTTGGGCACTTTCGAATTCGTTTCATCCTTCCGGCGAAACACGAACGTTGTCCGGAATGACGTTTTACATAAAATCTCTTTTTGGTCAAAGTTACGAAAATGTGATATAGCGGGTCAAAACCGACGGTCAAACTGCAGCGTTTTTATTGAAAATACAAGTTACAACATAATCTTGCAGGGGCAATTTCGTCATTTCTATTGAGTTTCGGGTCTCGGCTAAAACTAAAAAGTTGTCCGGAATGTCGTTTCGCATAAAATATCTTTTATGTCCAAAGCATGAAAACGTGATATAACCGGTTGTTTGGAGCGGGTCAGATTTAATAACTTATATATATTTATATATATATAATATATATACATATATATATATATGTATATGTGTGTATATATATATATATATATATATATATATGTGTGTGTGTATATATATATGTGTGTGTATATATATATATATATATATATATATATATATATGTGTGTATATATATATATATATATATATATATATATATATATAT
>BQNB010120995.1:0-20533 GCA_026074375.1 Tanacetum coccineum
CCTTTTTTAGGTGTTGATTGACCCTTCTCATTGATCTAGCCCCAGGCAATGAGCGCCTGTTTCTAATAGCCCTCCTTGATCAATCAACTATACGTTTGCAGTGGGATTATATCATTGGTATAATCAATAGTAATATATTGTATATATATACTTTATAGTGTTTATTAGCCTGCTCGTTATTTTGCATGGCCAACTTATGTGGGTTTAATTTTTATTAGTGGACTTAGTCCATGTTGATTATCTTGTGCAACATATGTAATCTATTTATATATGTTCAATGATAATATGATACCATAGGGATTTATGAACTCTAAAATGACAATGAGAGCCAACCCTTAATCACCTCATCAAAACTTACGTGTAAACCATATCTCCCCAAAACTGTCGAGCTTGCTATTGTTGCTAGAGATGAAAATCCAAAACGTTTTTTAAAAAACCGGTCGAAAAAACCGAAACCGGTTTTTTAAAAAACCGGTTTTTTTTAACCGGTTCGGTTAAATAAAACCGAACCGGTTAGACCGGTTTTCGGTTTTTTTACAACACCGGTTTTTTACCGGTTTTAAAACCGGTTTTTTAAAAAAACCGGTTAAAACCGGTTTTTATTTTTAAAAAAAAATTTTTTTTTTTAATTTTTATTTTTATTTTTTTATAACCGTTAATAGTTTTAAAAAAAAAACACGGTTTTAACTATTTGAGTACTTGAGTACACTAATATGTTTTAAAAAAAACACTAATAGTTTTAAAAAAAATGTTTTTAAAAAAACACTACTTGAGTACACTAATATAACCGAACACTAATAGTTTTTAAAAAAAATAAAAAAATTTGACTACTTGAGTACACTAATATGTTTTCGGGTGATGGCCATGCCGAAGCTCGAAATGTATTAGTATTTATATATTTTTAGTTGTATAATTGTATTGTTTAAATAAAAGTTATGATTGTATTTTTTTAGTATGTTTCCGGTGCAAATAAAAAGTTATGATTGTATTGTTTAGTATGTTTCCGGTGTATTGTTTAATTAAATGTTTGATAATTAACAGTTTATTAAATAAAATGTTCGAAGTTTTAATCCGAAAAAAAACCGAACCGGAACCGGTGTATAAAAACCGATTTCCGAACATTTTAACGGAAAAAAAAAAAACCGAACCCGGTTTAAAAAAAACGGATATTCCGAAAATTTACAAACAAAAAAACCGATTTTCCGAAATTTATACCGAATAATAAACCGATTTTCAAAAAAACCGATATTAAAAACCGAACCGGTTAATTGAAAACCGTTTTGTTTTATAAACCGGTTTTCTAATAACCGAAAAAAAGGTTTTAACCGATTTATTTGGCAATCTCTAATTGTTGCTGCCTTATTAGTATTATTTTCCTTGTGACTTTCTTTTATGTCACTTCCTTTGTTCCTTTGTTTTAATTTCTTTTAACCTTTACTTTCTTTTATTTTCTTTGTTTTGTTTTCGTTGTTTCTTTAGATCTTACTTTTAAGATCTTTCTATTTTACGATAACGTTAAGTAAAAACGAGTTGATTTTCCATAGGATCTTAAAAGGCATATATCTTAAGTAGGATCTCGATCTAAAGATCTGGATCGAATTCGATCTTACTTCTCTTATATATGTTAAGTAGGATCTCGATCTTAAAATCTGGATCGAATTCGATCTTACTTTTCTTAAATAAACTAACTAATAAACTATAAAGGAATAAATATTGTTAAAGTAAAACAATACATCAAGCATGTATTATTATAATTGTTTTATAACAGTAAAATATATTGATTTTCATATTAAAAGATCCAGTGTTCTAAATAATTGATTAGATATTTTAGCATTTAAAGCATTACACATTGCATTTTCATATTATTATAGCTTTTAGAACTCTTATTTCTTCATAAATTTGTTATATAATCAGCTTTAAATACGGATTAATAGACAAATGGGACTTTTAAACATTTATGTAGGTACTTTTGATCTCGATCTGATCTTACGATTCCGATCTTTCAAGGACAAGAATAATCCATCATAGGATCTCGATCTTAACAGCCGTGGTCCACATCATCTTCTTTTCTTTTCTATGGAAGGTATATTGTACAATTTCTACTTGGGGTGAGGTTTTTGGTTAGTTTGAGGCGGTTTTTCTTTTCTAGGATCTCGATCTTAACAGTTTGAGGCGGTTTTTGGTTAAAACCAAACCCTTAACCGAAAACTTTGATTTTTGAAAATTGCAAACTGTTTAGTTTCGGTTTTTCAGTTAGATTTTTCACATTAAATGGGTTCGGTTTCGGTCTCTTATTTGGTTTTTTTAACCTTTGGATTTTCCGAACTAATTACTTGTGAAATATCATAATCCTAACCTATTGCATTATTATTTCGTTCTTATTTCAATCAATAAAAAATAATAACTAACAAGTTTTCCATCGAACTTAGAAATTGTGTTCCATACAACATTATTCAAACCGAGATTAATAATGGCATGTCATCTAACAATTTAAAACTCTCAAATAAAGTATGAAACAACAATATACAAATTCATAGACATATGATATGCAAGTCTTAGCATTTTAAACAAGTTATTTCAAAAGTCCAAGTTATATAGTGCTGAATTTTTAGTTAAAATAATTAAGGAGATAAGATTACTTAAATCTTTTAAAATAGATAAAGGTTGGACGGGGCGGTGTTTCTGGTTCGTTTTTTCATAAACAACCAAAAACCGCTCAAAACATTCGGTTTTTCATGAACCATCACAACTCTTTTTTTTTGTAATTCTGTTGATTTTAATTAATAACCTAGATAAGTTTTATTGTAACAACATACTTCTTAGAGTAGTCCGTTACTGTAGCAATTGGCCCACTGTCAAAACGACAGTGGATTTGACGCCTAATGTGTATATTAGTAATGCTTCCATCTCATGTTGCGTTTCAAATTATTACATTTCAAGACCCGACTTGGCATATTGACACGGGTGCCTCATCACATCTAATGGACAACATAGGTACGCTCACTACTATTTGTAATAAAATCATTTATCCCTCTCTATAATTGTTGGCGATGTTCAATCCAAACCGGTAACCGGCATGGGACATAGTGTTTTGTATACCCCTCATAAACATCTTTACCTTCTTAGTATATTGGTTACACCTAACATCATCCAAAACTTACTTTATGTTCGCAAATTTACCAAAGACAATAAAGTTTATGTTGAATTTGTGACGAATTTGAATTTTCCATAAAAGATTACGAGGCTCGCAAGCTACTTCTCCCTTGATAGAGTAGAAGAATTGTTATATATAACTAGTTACTTTATTGTTCAAATAACTTTGTGCAGAGTAATAAAAACATCCATTACCATTATACCATACAATATATCATTGAAATGAAACAGGATATATAAACAATATTTCGTGTTTTACAATATTATGTACTAGTTTTAATGCCCGTGCACGCACGGGGTTTAGACATTATGTTTTTTTAAATACATGTATGATTTTTATTTTGTTTTGTTTTATAAGTTATGTTATAAAGTATTATCGAAATTATATGAAGAGAATAAATTCATATCTTATATATATTATATGAGCTTGAGGATTATTACTAATTTTTTTTCTTTTGATTTACCTGTTAACTAACTCGACATTGTGAGCCGACTAATCTCTACAAAACTACTCTTTTAGGTAGCCCGAAGTCGGCTCATGTGAACCTTCGAGGCCACAAGGGGATTAGTTTTCTCCTCGTTATATTCGAACCATTGACCTCCACTTTGGAAGGCTGGTTATCTTACCGTTGGGTATGCAGTTGATATTGTATATGTTTTATGATTCTAGTTGCATTATTGAGTCAGCTATACTTAAGATTAATGGTCACACTTTGTGTTAAAACATGTAAAAATTTAGCTTCGCAATCGAATTTAAAAGCATCAAGTTGAGTTATCAAAATCGTCAATATTTATAGAATATAGAAAGCTAAAAAACTCAAATAAGTATTATGTTTCGTACATACAATATGTTTTGGTCAAACAAAGATTTACCTATTGTATATCTTTAATACATATACAAATATAAAAAGAGTTTTACCCATTTTTCCGTCACCAACACTTTTTTAAGATATAAAAGTAGCCTAGATTGTTATATATGATTTATAGGCATACATACATGTCAATGGAATAAAGACTTTTTGAGAAATTTAAATGTTAGAATTTTAGTACGTATTAAACAAAAAGAAAAAAAATGCAATTCTTCCAAACACATCAATGAATAGCTAGAAAACCCTTTTTATTAATTTATGATATTTTATGTGCTTCGGTGTTTTTCTATTTGGTTGTACAACATAATTTCAGACCGACAATGAAAAATCCATCAAAAAGTCTTCGGGTAGATTTGGGATGTGATTAGATACTGTTAAATCTTTGTTTGGAAGTAAAAAATTGTTTACGTTTGTAATATTTTAAAATATAAAGTCTACGGGTATAAAGTTTAAGGGGTTATTTGTTTATTTTTTAAAGTTATAATAAAACATGTAAATTTATAAATTTACACTTAACTCCATATAATTTATTTAAAATTAAAAATCACTAAATTTTTATTAATTACCTCCACTTTTTTCAAGTTTTTTTCTTCACAAATTTGACACATATATTTTTATGTGTTTTTTTTCTCGTCATATTTCTCCACCACAAATTTTTAATTTTGACCAAATCGATTTAATTTTGACTTTTTATTGACCAATCAGATCACACGATTTTGCCTACGTGGCAAAATCAAGCGTTCTGATTGGTCTAATTTTTAAATTCATATGATTCAATTTGATGGAAAACTCCGAAATGATGTAATTCTTTTATTATATAAAAGATTAAAAAAGATTTGTCTTTGGTTAAAGCTCTTTTTCACCAATAATTGCTATATTATCTTTGACTAAGTAGTACATTCTAATCAAAGTCATTCATTTCACATGCTCCCTGTCGCAAACTGTTCACATGCAAAACTAAGGATAAAAAGCAGTGTTTTGAAACCCGGTTCGTAACTCGCGGCCGGGATCTACCGGTTAAACGGTTACGGACGAAAAAACGGGTCAAATTAAACCGGGTTTCATATTTTCGAAACCCGGTTTGACCCGCCGGGTTTGGAGTAACCCGGGTCAACCCGGGTCATGAGACTCGGCCGGGTTTTGGTTTTTTCATATTTTTTTTATAATAATACATGTTAATCTTTTATTATATATTTTGCGAGTAATTTTAATATGACATGTTATATTTGTTAATAAAAAGTCTTTAGGCTTAATATATGGAATATTTCATGATTTATATATACTTTCTTTCTAATTATTGAAAATATATATATATATTTATTATATTTTTTATAAAACCGGGTTGACCGGCTGGTCACAACTGGTTCGATAGGTACCGGGCGTCCCGACTCGACTCGACCCGGGTCGATTCAAAACCCGGTTTTCAAAACATTGATAAAAAGCCAATACTTGTTCTTATAATTTTAACTAAATTTTCAAAAATGAAGTCACCACAAACAATAGTTTACTTATCATCTTCCTCTCGTATAACTTTTCTCTTTTACGGTCTTGTGCTAATATGTCTTTACTTCTGCACCGGCTTGCTTTCCAATGGTAGTATACTTTATACGTTCCAACATTTATAACCAAACTTCAGAAAGATAACGCCTTTAGTTTTGTGGTATTATTCTTGATGCAGAACAAGGCAACATACATCATATTAGCTTCAAGCATGCGTAAAATATACCAAGACGTACTGTATATTTGTAACACCCCCAAAAAATGGGTCGCAGCGGAATATAGATATCCGGGAGCGTTACTTCATAATAACATTGCACAAGATATAAGAACGACCTCTAATTGTGTCGTTCGAAAATGATACATTGGATTTAATAAAATACTTGATACAAAGCCACCATGCTTTATACTTGGTCTCCATTAAAAATTGTGAAGATTTTACTTCATGAATATATCCTAAAATACAATGCTCTAGAATATTTTTCAATGCCATGATTCCAAAAATATAGACCACCAATGTATTCTTGTACCTTGAAATCCTGAGAAAACATGCTTAAAATGGTCAACATAAAGTTGATGAATTCATAGGTTTATATCTGTATAAAATAAAACCCCAAGATTTCCCTCGTGATTATGCAACCTGTGCACTCATCACAAAATTTGCATTACGTGTTACCCTAAGATTCATGAAACCTGAAGCTTAGCATAAATAAATATCATATCATGCCTTCCTTGCCCATATTGATGTTCTAACCCAGATCATACACCATATCTGCCATGTTTTACGTTCGGTCCCGGTTTTAGTAATAACCCGAAACGGAGGCGTCACCCTAAATAGGATCTATTTATAACCACCACGCTCACACTCCAGGTGATTTTCAGTTCATGATAGTGGGCACATTGGGTTATCGCTACTTAGGCAAACACTTAATCAATATAAAATATCCACTTGCGTCTTTTATAGAAACAAAGCATGTTCTTCACCCAAAAAAATATATAAAAAAACCAGGTAAAACAGTAAAACTGAGGGCCTATGAACTCACTCGAGTGGGTTATTACAATTAATATACTTCAGAAGTGAGAAAATGCGTAACGTAATCGCACGAATACACCTAAAACAATTATAGTCCTGTATAAGTACTATCGTACCTTGATTAACTAACTTCATATTTAATTCTATATAGGCTACATCACATCTATTAGTTTCGCTGAAATTAAATCAGCTTTTTAATACATTATTAATCATGTATCTTGATTATGTAATCGTTAAATGATTTAATCGCCTTTATAATAAATATTTATAAGTTTAAAACAAGTATAAATATGATTTAAGTGATTCTAAAAAGATTCCTTAATTTTTCATTAAAAACGAAACAAACACTATTACGTCAGGATATAATGCACAAGTGTAAATTTGTGTGTAATTTCGCCGTTTTAAAGCCCGTTTCTTATGTCATGCTTATCGTATTATGACGAGTTATCTAAATTTGATATTTTTATATTTTTAGTCCTCTGATGAACAATGATTTTTACTGTTCATACCAGTTATAAACTTATTTTTATAGTTTTAGTTATCGTAAAACCCGTAAATGTCGTATTTTATTCGTTATAGCTCCGTTTTTAGCCATTCTTTCGAGCACGTTCTCGTAATTAAAAGCTTTATCATATAAATGATGTTTTCCAAAATAAATGTCCTTGATGAACAGTAACTTTTTATAAAATTTATTAAAAGCTTTAGTTATCATGTTTGTATGATTTTCTTCCCCTCAGTCTATGATACCGTTATGTTTCATTTAAAGTACCTCTTTTAAGATATACAATATCTTAAGAATCTGATTTATATCGTATATGATATGTGTTTGAATTCCTTTAGTTAATAAATTTTAGTTTTTTGTTGTTTTTATTTTTCAAATTTTTAGTTGTTTTTGGTTTAGTTTTTGAAAAAAAAAACTTTTTTAGTTTTTGAAAAAGAAAATCTTTTTTGAGTTTTTTTTTATTTTGATTTTTGAAATTTATTTACAAATGGTTTTGATGTATGATCTTTCATTCAAGAAGACAACTTTGCGAGACGTTCCAACTGTGTTGGAGTCATACATCGCATACCAATCTTGTGAACTAAAAACTCATATCCTATTATTAGGACAGGGCTTTTGTGTATAGGATCAGCAAGCTGGTATTCCGTACTGACAAAGTATAAGTCAATTGTACCTTTCTCAACATGCTCTTTGATAAAATGATAACGGATGTTAAGGTGTTTTGTTCTTGAATGTTGTACTGGATTGCAAGATATGGTAATTGCACTTTGTGTGTCACAATAGATCGGAATCGTATTGTAACGAAATCCATAGTCCAGCAGCATAACATGCAGACAAAGTAAGTATATCCGGATTCCGCAGATGGGAAAAGCTCGTACATTCTTGCTTTTTTGCGACCAACTGACTAGTTTTCTCCCAGAAATTGACTGCCTCCTGATGTACTTTTGCACTCATCATTACACATGCATGGTATGCATTATGCAATATGCAATAGCTCAAACCCTGAATCATTCCGTGTACCAGAGACCCATGTTAATGGATTGTCTTAGGTAGCGAAAGATCCTTTTGACCTATTTGAGGTGTTTTTCAGTTGGGCGTGCCTGATAACACGCACTTACAAATGTCACAAAGGCAATGTCTGGTCGACTAGCAGTAAGATATCATTGTCATCCAATCCATACTAAGATACTTTGGTTTGGTCTTACAGGGATAACCCTTGTAAATCTGCTTTTGTTTAGTAGTAGCACATTGGTGTGCTAATTGTATAACATTTTTCCATTCAAGTGTTTTTTAAAGAAGTTCACCACCCCACTCTTTTCCCCCCCCCCTCCTCCTCCCCCATATAGTATATTGATGATGACATATAAAGATTCCCGGGTGATGTAGAACTTGAAGTCCGAGAAAGAACTACATTTCACCGGATCATCAACATTTCAAAATTATCTTCATGGCCGTGTTTTTCAATATTCTTTTTGGCAAAATGGTTTAGTGAACACAAAATAATTATATCATCGACATAGATTTGAACTAACAAAATATCATCCCCGTGTCTCCTTGTAAACAATGCAGGATGGACAATACCTTTTGTTGAATTTGGTCGTTCGATTTGAATACGAGGAAAGCTTGTCATGACAAAGCTCTCGGGGCTTGTGAGTCCATATAGAGCTTTCTTAGACAATTAATGTGGTTTCAGGAAAGTTATGGATCTAAAAAAACCATCTGGCTGTTGTACAAAACTTCCTCTTTTAGGGGACAGTTTTGGATTGCTGTTTTAACAACATCGGGAAAATCGGAAAATTCTATTTTGAGCCGCATACTGCCTTATAATTCCTGACGCTTAATGTCTCGCAACTTGGTGAAGTGACTCTCGAATCTATTCCCTCTTCTTGACCATATCCTTTGGAAACTAAATGATATTTGTTCTGAATTACTGTATTTTCAGCATCAGTCTTGTTTTCCAAATCCACTTTACTTTGATTATGTTTCTACCAACAGGACATTCGACAAGTTCCCAAACATCAAGGTGTTTGAACAGATTAAGCTCATCTTGCATGGATTCGATCCAGCTATGATCAAGCATTCGTCCTTGATTCTTTTTCGGTTCGATCGTACTTACTGTGACGTGCATACAACTTGTTAATAAAAAGCATAAAATATATTTCGAAATATCTTCATGTAATTCTAAGTTTATGTATTACATAAACTTTTATTATGTGATAAACCTTGGTGAATGATATGTTAGCCATTCAATTTGTGATTAGCCGTATATAATTGATTAGCATAATTGATTGATTAGCATGATTAATGTAATTAGTATTTACCCAAAATAGCTAGCATGATTAATGGGTAATTGGTATTTACCTAAAATATCATTATTAGAAACAAGACGACATTTTTTTCAATCCTAGATTGGTGCACGTATGTTGAATGACTAGAAAAATGCGGAATTGGAGAGGATCCGTTATGGATTAGAGATCTCCAGTGCTATCCACATCGGAGAAGCCATCCCGGCGTGTCATAAAGTCCTTAACAGAAAAACCAAATGAGTCAAATTCAATAGTACAATTATTTTCTCGGACAAACTGATGGACATAAATCAAATTCTTAACAATATGAGGTGTGATAAGGACATTATTCAAATGTAAAGGTTGAGTGAGAGTTGGGCAATAGATATGTCAGTGTTGGTGACAAGAATGGAGTGACCGTCACAAAAAGATAGAGGATACTAACCCGATATTAAAAACCTTACTTCAAACTATTAATTGAAACTATTAATGTGAGAGCTCGAACTGTGTCCATATTCCATGCATCGGTATTTGGGGTTATGTTGAGTCCCGACTCTAAATGGGGGCTCCTATATTTTTTTAATCTCACTTATTTCACGTGCAAAGTGTGGCAAAAGTGTGGCATGTCTCCAATAGTGGATGATTACGTTTACAAGATGATGTCTAATATGCTTCCCATACTCCCTTGTGGCTTTAAGTTTACGTATATAACATGAGCTGAATGTTAGGAACCATTAAATCTTACATATCTTTCTTAATCGACAGGAGACAAGTTCTTCTAACAGTCCCACACCTCTTAGATTCTGTGCAGGTAACTTAATTTGCATTTGATCTCAATGTTTCTTGATAATTAAACCTTAAAAATATAGGATTTCACCAAGGACCATCTTATTGTTAATTATGTTCAGGTTGAGGGGACCTTTCCCGATGGTATATAAAACCTCAAAGGGTATTTATTATTTTAATTGTAATTGTGATTTGTACATTAGATTGTATGTGTATTTATACTAATTTCATAGCTTACAGATTAAGCAACTAACACATAACCTAATGGGTACGGCCCATCTATACAATTGAACCGACCCATCCAATCTAGTTTGGTCTTACATTGCCCCGAAAGATTAAGACGGGCAAACAACATGCAGCTGGATCTTAGATAGGTATCGAGGAGTTGGTAATTATACCGAAGCCGTTGCGTTAATCGCTACTCAGGTAATTGTCCCCAACAAAAAAAAACACACACATAATTATTAGCGTTTTTGCTCTTTTGCTTTTTGCAGAATGACAGTTTAACCCTTATTAATTTGCAGTGTATAACACATTGGATTTTAGAAATGATCTATAGTTCAAGGTCGTGTGTTTGAATTTTGGATGGCAAGTTGCGTTATCAAAAGGCTTTTTATAAGCAGCAAGCTAATGAAAACGAAGCTGTGGGCCTTTCCGAGGCTTTAAGCTTTTTGAAATAAGCTAGTTATCAAATAAGTCTTGTTTGTCACACAGGCTTATGGAAGTTTTTATAAGCCATAAGCCTCCATAAGCCCAAGCCCATAGAAAAGGGCTTATGGGAGCTTATAGCTAGTCAAATTACTTAGATATTATCGGTTATCAAGCAAAAGTATGAAATTATGTGTAAATTTAAATTTGAAAGTATCTTTATGCGGATTTTACATTAATAAGCATCACCTCCAAATCTAATTCGCCAATTACCTTTTATAAAATATAAGCTTCAGCTTTTATGGCTTTTATATAGCCCGGCCATCTTTAGCCCAACCCATTGCGCCAAACATACGGTGTGTTTGTGGTTTCATTTTGAATATTTGAATGAATGGTAGATTTGAGAAATGATGTATGGGTAAAGTAACAATATGATGATGACATGTGGCATTACCGACGATAGAGATGTAGAGAGATAAAATGTGAAAGCCATGTGTCAATAATTAGAATAAACTTTTTGTAAATCCGAATGCCGAACCAGGTTCAACTAGAGGTGTTTGGTCGGTGTTTGTTTTGCTATATACATGCTTTGGCTTGTGTGGTTTTGGGCTTAGTCTTTTTAGTTCTCTTTTTGTAACTTGTTTTGAAACTTTTTGGCTTATATAAGTTCATTATGACATAATAAACTTATATAAGCTACAAAAAGTGAGTTGATGAAACATAAGCCCAAAACCAACAATTAAACCTTAGGCCAAAAAAAAACACTTTGTGTGTGCTTATTAACCAAGCTTGTATAGTTTTGAAATCATATAAGCCCACTTTCTTCAGATTAATAAACTATATATTGTTGAGCGTATGCCCTTTGATAAGTATAAGTTCACTTGAATAAAGCTCATAAACTGAAAATTGGCCTTGTGACTTTTTCTGAATTTCACAAAGCTGGTAACATAAGCTAATACAATCAAACCCTTGAAAATTTGATAGGCTATGTTTGAGGCTTATGAGCTTATCAATTTTTCAATAAGCTTAGACAATATACCCCTCCTAACCTGGGGAATGCCGGAATGGTACTAGTAGCCACCACCTTAGACTCATAGGAAGCTCAAATGATTTATCTAATACCGATGTGGGACAGGTTGTTACATTTTTAGGTATATATATCATAACTTGATCGATTTTAGTTTGTATAGTTCATTAATTCCTATGTGAAAGACTTTTAGATAAGCACTTGTGTACTCTGTCTCAAACATGTACTTTGCATTATTGATGTAGATTTTGTTGCAAATTTGTCGTGACATTTATTAACTTCTCGTATTTTTTATGGATATTTTTGAAAAGTTCTAAATCTGTTTTGATTATGAAGTGTGTGTTGGTTAGAGGAAAGAGGTTGAGTTCCACGTTTAAGTTACAAGTAGGTCTTTTCAAATGAATGGTATTGGATTTTGTAGTATCAATATTCTTCTACTTGTAAAGAGGAAAGTAGTTATGGTTTGTTACAGCATTTGTTTATAAATATGAAGTGCCAAAATTAGCATCAAATTTCTGGTTAGTCCAAAATTGTATGAGTTGTTTATTTTTGATAATGACATTAAAGCCTATTAGTCGCTATACACATGAATATGTTAGATATGTGAGATGTAAGAAAGCTTTTAACCGAGTTCAAATAACCTGACCATCATCTCTGTGTGTTGTTACTTGTTAGATTTTGGAATTTGTACATGATGGTCACAAAAGTGTGGCAGAATTAATGGATATTGGGAGACAGCTTTTAGGAAGGTACATTGTAATATAATCCATATTAGAACTTTCTTTATCTGTAAGGTGTAATCGTAGTTGTTGATGACAGTAGGTTTATCTGCACGGCTTGTTAAATTTTGAGGTCTGCAATTATAATTGACCCATACTAAAAAACTTGTTTTTACAAAGAACAATATGCTGAATATTTTCGGTTTAAATAAAACATGTGGTTTAGATGGTTAAAATGTTGGTTGCTAACAACAAACCATAAGATTCAGTGATTCCTCCAAAACCGATTTTTGCTTTCGTACTTATTAAAATATAGGAGAAGCAATCGTATTTTTCACAATGGCTGTTTCTTTTTGATTCAGTTGAAATTAGCAAATTGCGGAAAGTTCAAGGAGTGGCTTCAACTCAAGTTCCTTGATGAATAACTCAAGGCTTATATGAATAGTGGATGATACGTTTACAAGCTGATGTCTAATATGCTTCCCATACTCCCCTTGGTGGCTATAAGTTACCGTATCTAACAGTGAGCTGAATGTAGGACATAAATCTTACATATCTTTCTTAATCGACAGGAGACAAGTTCTTCTAAACTGTCCACACACTCTTGACTTGCCGGTGCAGGTAACTTAATTTGCATTTGATCTCAATGTTTCTTGATAATTAAACCTTAAAAATATAGGATTTACAAGGACCATCTTATTGAATTATGTTCAGGTTGAGGGGACCTTTCCCGATGGTATTTAAAACCTCAAAGGGTATTTATTATTGTAATTGTAATTGTGATTTGTGATTAGATTCGTATGTGTATTTATACTAATTGCATACTTAGAGATTAATGCAACTAACTCATTACCTAATGGTCCGGCCCTTCTATACTTTAGACAGACCATCCAATCTTGTATGGCTCTAAAATGCCCCCGCAGCTAAGGACGGCTAACAACCTCCCCATGCAGCTGGATCTTAGAAAAAGGAATCGAGAGTTGGTAATGGCTTTGTTAAAGATATCAGCAATTTGATCATGGGTAGATATATGTTGAACTCGAAGATCTCCTTAAGCAACCTTTTCCCAAACAAAGTGATAGTCTATTTCTATGCTGTTTTTGTACTGCCGGTGAAAGATTAGGGTTAGCTGACAGTATGTTGTTGAAGATGTACGGATCCAAGCTCATTAAGTAGAGTGAAGCCAGTGTGAGCTTAGCAACATGTGTCAGCTAGAGCCTTGTATTCAGATTCTGTAGAGTAACGTGAAACGTAAGCTTGTTTCGAGTCGTTCCAAAGATATAAGGTTTGAACTAAGATATTTGCAAATCCCCCCGTAGACCGTAGATCATCCTGAATTCCAGCCCAGTCAGCATATGAGAAAGCTTCTAAGAGAAGTTTTCGGGATTACATTTCCATTGCACGTAGTAATGTTGAAGGGTAGAACCAGAAAGAACGACGTATGAGCATACCATGTTCAACTGTACCATGAAGATAACGTAAAATCCGTTTAACCGAAGACCAATGATTCTCGGTCAGAGCATGCATATATTGACATACCTTGTTAACAGAAAAAGCTATGTCATGCCGAGATGGGGTAACATATTCTAAAGAACCCTCTACTTGTCGATATTTTACTGGATTAGAGAAAGCGGTACTATCATCTAAACTGAGTGAGCTCGAGGTAACCATGGGAAAAGACATGAGATTGCAGTTAGAAAGACCAGCACTTTGTAATAGCTCCAAAATATACTTCTTTTGGATAGGAGAATGCCAGACACATGTGGAACAATTTCAATACCCAAGACGTAGTTAAGTGGCCCGAGATCTTTTAATGCAATGCAGATCCAAGTTGAACTATATTATAATGTCGATAGTGCCCTAATTATTACATAATAACCAATGATGCCCATCCACATATACCAGAATGTACAAAAGTGTGTCTCCACGTAAATAAATAAACAAAAATGGATCTGTTTTGGAGCCTTTGAAACCAAGATCAAAGAGAGCCTTGGAGAGGCGCTCAAACCAAGCGCGTGGGGCTTGTTTTAAGTCGTAAAGAGACTTATGAAGCAACATAAATGATTTGGTCGTTGTGGATCAATAAAGCCCGGAGGTTGTTTCATATAAACCTGCTCCTTAAGATTTCCATGAAGAAATGCATTTTGAATATCTAACTAGCGTAGTGGCCAGTTGTTAGTAACCGCAAAGGGTATATATTATTGTAATTGTAATTATGATTTGTACATTAGATTGTATGTGTATTTATACTAATTTCATAGCTTAGTATTAGCAACTAAACATAATCCAAATTGGGTATGACCCATCTATACATTGATCCCGGCCTATCTAATCTTGTTTGGTTACATGGTACTAATTTAATTACCGTACATGATCCAGTGTCAAGTGAAAATGGAAATTTAGAGCTAGCTTTACACGACTCTTTTCTTCCAAGTAAGCGGTCTATACTTTCATCATCCGAGATTCATCTCACAACACATAACTGCTGGTCTATCTTTCATTCTTATTAGATAACAACGTTGTCTATAATAAGAACCACTATGGGATAATAATTGATATTTTTTATCTTTGAGGGAAGCTGATTGAAGTGTTGTTGCTTATGCAGTTCCTTCACTTGAACAAAGTTTTCCAAATTTATAAGGGGGGGGTAAGGGATACAATTCCTGGTGAACTAATCCTTAGAAATGGGCATATATTGCTTAATTCAGGAAGGGAAGCCGTAATCCTTAAAGTAACTAACGACGGAGATAGACCAATACAGGTGTTTTCCTTTGTACATTTTCCGAGATTTTTCATACAGTCTTCACTACTTCAAAAATAGACTGATATTAACACGCGTTGTTTGCTAAACTGAACCAGTTCAAAATTTTCAGGTTTGCAGCCATTATCATTTTAGCTCCTTTTGTCATGTATTCCGAAATATAATTTTAGTCTGAATCGAATCAAATTTAAATCGGATATTTCTAGCCAGGGGATGCAAAATCTGTCACTCTTGTAAGAATTGGCGGCAATCAATTTATAAGAGGGGGTAATGCAATTGCGGACAACTTTGTCAACGATGCAAATGTCAAAACAGTGATGGAATATGTACACGCTAGAGGATTAGGCAATTCAACAGACACTAGTACCAGGTTCGGAAATTAAAGCATCATATTTCGATTTATTTACTATTGCATAATGATTTGTCTAATAGATGGTTGTCATTTGATTTCAGTCATGGTATTATTGTAGACGGATCTCCACTGGCTTATAGAATTACTCGTGAGGTTTATGCTAATATCTACGGTCCTATTGTTGGAGACAAAATTCATCTTGGTGATACCGATTTGTTTGCTGAAGTCGAAAAATATTTCACTGTTTATGGTGACGAGTGCGTATTTGGTGGAGGAAAAGTTATAAGAGATGGAATGGGGCAAGCTTCAGGGTACTCTGCGTCTGATTTTTTGGATACCGTTATTACAAATGCTTTAATAATTGATTATACTGGAATTTTCAAAGCAGATATAGGTATTAAATGAGGTTATATATCTACCATCGGGAAAGCAGGAAATCATGATGTTATGAACGGTGTCTTTAGTAACATGATCATTGTGGTTAGCATAAAGGTCATAGCTGGAGAAGGGAAGATTGTGACAGCTGGCACCATAGATTGTCATGTGCACTTCATTTGCCATCAGTTGACATACAAAGCATTAGCTAGTGGTAAAAAAAAAAAAAAAAAAAAAAAAAATTTTAAAAAAAAATAATACGTGACGTAAACTTGTGTATTTACTTCTATTCATAAGATTCTAAACTGATTTTGGACCGCTTATTTGGGTGTTGTAGGTATCACAACTATGATAGGAGGTGGGGACCGGACCTGCTGAAGGGACCTGTGCATAATATTGTACCACATGGATCGGTAATATGAAAACTTATGCTTCAAGCAACATAATGAATACCGATTTAACTGTATACACATTAGGGACGTTTTCTTTATAATTTGAAAACGATGTTTGTCTTTCTGGGAAATACGTAGCCTGTAGGCTACATGAAAAAATCAAGGCTGGAGCAATGTGACTGAAATCTCTGGAGGATTGGGGGAACCTCTCCTGTGGTTTTATATAATTGTTTGACTGTAGTTAGAGCATATGAAATCCAGGTCGCTTTTTTCTTACAACTTTTTAGAGTGAATGAATTTTTTTATTTACTTCTCAGCTTCGTTTATATGCAAATTTCAATTAAGACAAGGTTAATTTCCACTCTGACACCTTGAACGAATCTGGGGGGGGGGAATTCGTTTTGAACATACAATCGCTGAATTTAAAGACTTGAACAATTCCTACGTTACCACAGGTAAGGGCGTCGTCTTATATACTTATTAGGGCATTTAATCAAATGATAAATGCACATATCGATTATGCTAATGTGTAACTGAATCTGTCGTTTCTGTCCTTTTTGTTCCAGTGAAGGAGCAAGGGGTGGTCATGCTCCTGATATCATCAAAGTGTGCGGTGTTAAAAATGTTCTATCATCATCAACGAATCCAACACATCATTACACTAAGAATACTATAGACGAGATCCTTGATATGCTAGTAAGTTACAATAGAAAAAAAGAACAAAATAGTTATTGTGTTAGATATCATGCTCTCAAATTATTCAGTATTTCACAGATGGTCTGTCATCACCTTGATAAGAACATACCAGAGGATGTAGCTTTTGCCGAGTCACGGATCTGAGACTATTCCTGCCGAAGACATTTTGCATGATATGGGGGCTATAAGCATTATATCATCTGATTCACAGGCTATGGGTCGCATTGGAGAGGTTAACTTAATATATACATTTAAACATTTTAGTAGATTATCTTGTTTATTAATCAATATCGAAATGTATTATAACATCAGTTGAGTCAGTGTATCAGGTAATCTGCAGAACTTGGCAAACAGCTCACAAGATGAAGTTACAAAAAGGTTCAATTGCTGGGCAAACATACTGGATAATGGAAAACCTTGCATTAACGCTTTCATTGCAAAGTATACAATAAATCCTGCAATAGCTAATGGAATTTCTAACCATGTTGGTTCAGTTAAGGTGCGTAGTCAGAAACACCTAGGTTGCGTTTAGTTGGAAAACATTTTTTATTATTTTCTGTTTCTGTTTTGTAGGAAAAAGGAGGGGGTTTTCATCTCCACAAAACAATTGAAAATTTAGAAAACGCGTTTAGTTAAAGAAATACCTGTTTGTGTTTTCCATTTTACAAAACTAGAATACATGTTCAAGTGTTGTTGTTTCTATCTCAATTCTCTATTTACTTTTGTAATATTATAAGGACATATTCGAAACACAAAAATAGAGGCGGCAAAACGGGCGGGCATCAGGCAAAACGGGTACGGGCCAAAACGGGCACGGGCTAAAACGGGCACTAATGGGATAAATGGGCTACTGGGTGAATCTTATTTATTTAATGGTTTTTTAACGTTTTCGTCTGTTTTTTCCGTTTTCGTCCGTTTTTTTACGTTTTCGTCTGCTTTTTTACGTTTTCGTCCGTATTTTTACGTTTTCGTCTGCTTTTTTACGTTTTCGTCTGTTTTTTTACGTTTTCATCACGTTTTCGTACGTTTTTTACATTTTCGCCCGTTTTTTACGTTTTTTACGATTTCGTCCTTTTTTTAACGTTTTCGTCTGGTTTTTTACGTTTTCGTATGTTTTTTTACGTTTTCGTCCTTTTTTGAAGTTTTCGTCCTTTTTTTTGCTTTTTCGTCTGGTTTTTTACGTTCTCGTACATTGTTTTACGTTTTCGCCCCTTTTTTACGTTTTCGTCCGTTTTTTACGTTGTCCGTTTTTTTAACGTTTTCGTTCGTTTTTAACGTTATCGTACTTTTTATCGATTTCGTCCATTTTTTACGTCTTTGTCTGTTTTCTTACATTTCCGTCCGTTTTCGTGCTTTTACATCCGTTTTCTTACGTTCGAAAACGGACAAAATCGTAGGAAAACGAACGAAAACGCAAAAAACAGACGAAAACGTGAAATAAAAGGACGAAATCATAAAAACGGACGAAAACGAAGAAAAACATACGAAAAGGTACGAAAATAACGAAAACGTACAAAAACAAACGAAGACGTAAAAAACGGACGAAAAAGAAGAAAAACTGACAAAAACGTAAAACACGGACGAAAACGTAAACAAACTGTCGAAATTGTAAAAAACTGACGAAAACAAAAAAAACGGACGAAAACATAAAAAAGCAGACGCAAATGTACGAAAACGTAAAAAAGGGGCGAAAACGTAAATAAACTGTCGAAATCATAAAAAATGACCAAAACGTAAAAAACGGACGAAAACGTAAAAAACAGATGAAAACGTAAAAAAACTGACGTAAACGTAAAAGAACGGGCGAAAACGTAAAAAAAATGTCGAAATCGTAAAAAATATAGGAAAACGTAAAAACGGATAAAAACGTAAAAAAACAAACGAAAACGTAAAAAAACGGGTGAAAACGTAAAACAAAACTGTCGAAATCGTAAAAAACGGACGAAAACTTAAAAAACGAGCGAAAACGTAAAAAAACGGGTGAAAACCTAAAAAACTGTCGAAATCGTAAAAAATGGACCAAAACGTAAAAAACAGACGAAAACGTAAAAAAACTGTTGAAATCGTAAAAACCGGACGAAAACGTAAAAAAGGGATGAAACGTAATAAAACAGACGAAAAAGTAAAAAACAAGCGAAAACGTAAAAAACAGACGAAAATGTAAAAAAACAGACGAAAAAGTAAAAATACGGGAGAAAACGTAAAAAAATTGTCACAATCGTAAAAAATGACGAAAACATAAAAAAAGTCTGTAAGCGTACATAAACATCAAAAAACTTCTAAAAACGTACTAAAACGTATAAAACGGAGGAAATAAGGGGGAAAATAGATCCGTGTGTCATTAGAGGAAAACGGGGAATACAAAATAAAATTGTTTTATGATTTTGTGTATAAAAGGAGAAAATATGGATTTTTTGTTTTGTAGAGAATTTTGTTGAAAAACGACGAATTGAACGCGATCTCTGTTTTTCTTGTTTTCCACAAAATATTTTGTGAAAAACAATGGTGTTTTCCCCTAATTAAACGCAGTCTAACTATCTCACAATATTTATACCACAAAGTCACAAACTATCTTACATGTCTCAAGCAGGACTTGAACTCACAACCTTTTGGTTGGGAAGCTTCACACACAATATAAGGTACCATTGAGACACAAACCTTTTGGTTATAGTCTTTAAAATGTAGGACGTTTACTTCTTCTTTTTTCCTTTTTTTTGTTGCTACAATCTTTCGTATAACAAATTCACATTTTAAGGTTTCATTCATTCGATAATCACATGCTTGGATTCTTATAAACTGAACTCATTAAACTGGCCTGTCTATTAAGGCGATCAACGAAGAGCTAGTTTATTTTCAACTAGAGTATTAAAGTTAGGGGTGAGCATGGTTCGGTTTTTGTATAAAATCGAAACCGAATCGAAAAATTTCGGTTTTTGAGTTTTAGAAACCATTCGGTTTCGGTTTCGTGTCGTTTTGGTTTTCGGTTGTCGGTTTATTTTCGGTTTGGTTTTTCGGTGTCTATACAATTTATCGAGCTTGCTTTTACAAAGTCGATTTAGAATATACCATAAACCAATACCTAAAAAGCTTTAAAAAACAATCTAAATAATAAGAAACCAAAAACACAACAATGACAATAAGAAACAAAAGACCATATATAATCCTAAAAAAATTGTTTATGTGTTATAAAGCAACACAATAAGAACGATAAAAACCTATGTTAAATGAAATCGGTCAACTAAATATTGATGTCAATGAAGATACTTGTACTTGGAGTCTTGGTCGTAATGGTACTTTTACCGTTAAGGATGCTCGTTATAGGATTGACCAAAATATCCTTCCCACTCTTGCTCATACTAAAGGTCAATGTGTTTATGTGGAGGCTTTCCTTGGACCGACTCCCTCATAGATTGAATCTCTCTTCGCATGGTATGGATA
>BQNB010120996.1:0-18303 GCA_026074375.1 Tanacetum coccineum
CATAGAAAATATTCTTACATCCTAGTAAAGAATTTACATTATTATTAGATCCATTATCTTACAGCCTCACATCCTTGATTTCAATTGACTGCATATCCAACTACATCCCAACTTATCTTATATTCATTTCCTGTAAAAACATTGAAAAAGACATAATGTCTTCATTTCTTAATAGCATTGAAACAAACTAAATTATATACTAATAAAATAAACAAGTTTACCTTGACCTCCTGTGTTTGCTTGAAGATCCCAAATTAATAGCTGGAGCATTAACAGCTTTTAAAGCAAGAACACAGTTAGTAACTTTAACCTGAGTTTTTATGTGTGTCCCAAATGATGTTGTTGGTGTGTCGCGAGCTCTAAGAAAAAGCACACATCCAGTCATGGCAATTTTTCTATAACCTCTTGAAGTTGAACCAGATTGTTGTTTCTTGAAATGCTTTTCTTCATAAGTCTCATCATCAGTGTCGTCATCATCACTATCATCATCGGTGGTTGAGAATGGTACGTCACCCATTAATGTAATTTGTTCATCAGTAGAGAGATCATCATCATCCGATGATATTACTATAACCTCTGCATTAAAAAAGTACCTATCAATTAGATTTATAAGCTAAACAAATGGATTCTAGACTAATAGAACAGATTATGGCTATGAGATATAAAAATGTGATACACACTAATTTAATGCATTCAAAACAACTTAAACACTAACAATAAGCAGAAATGTAATCTAAACTAACCTTTTGCAATATCTGGTTTCATGAATGATTATGAATGACAAAAATTGAAAATGATAAGCATACGATAGATATCACGTGTGATATCACCAGTGATATAAAAAGTAAAATATAAATAACTTTTGATATAATTTCTGATATCACCAGTGATATCAAAGGTATAATATTAGATTATCAACACGTAAGCATCTATAAAATAACAAAGCCAAAATCTAAAAAATGCAGGGACCATAAATGTAATTAAAATTTACAGATATCATCAAACCACCAACCACTCTAAAAAAGGCATTTCAAAAACACATTTCCAAACACACACACTCTCTCTCTAAGAGCTCAATCTGCAAAAACACATTTAACAAACCTGGGGCTACGTCAATCTAAACAAAAAATGGAACCATCAACATCTAAACATGCGGATACATCTCGGATAAAGATTAAAGAAGAACCTATTGAAGATCCTTTTGAAAGTAAGAACTTATTTGTTATCTATCATTTCTGATTTTCAGATGTTATTTTATAATTTATATAGATTCAGATGTTATTAATTAAGTTTTTTTATGTTTTTATTCACTTTATTTGTTATAGATTATTTTTATTGTTAAATAATAATTTTTAGTTCATTTTATTTTACTGTTATTGAGATACTATGAAAGAAGAATATTGGTGTTCAACAAATAAATATATATCTACAAAAATGAGAGATTAGAAGTTAAGTTTATTAAAAACAAGAGATAATTTTTCCTGATTTGTGTGTTTAATGGGGGTAAAATATGCATGTTAATAATCTTTAACATACGGTTATTAATGATCCGGGGCATGTTACTTCAAGATCAACAGCACAAGATATATATAAGAACGACACAAAAGTCGTTTAAACTGATACATTGGATTTAAATAAAAGATATCTTACAAAAGCTTATAGCTTTACTTGTTCTTTGTTTCATATTACAAAAGACAACATATATTTCCCAAAACATGATACACATAAGTCTTTAACTGTACAATCCAATGCATCCTTGGCATCTCGTGCCTAATGACCTCCTGAAAACATTGCTTAAAACGTCAACAAAATTGTTGGTGAATTCATAGGTTTATGTATTTAAATTATGCAGGACCGCAAGACTTTCCCGTGATGTTTACAACATATGCCAACAATCACAAAACCAGATTATTGTTGCACTAAGCTCATGACACCGAAGCTCAACTATATTTGCTATTTTAGCAGTTATTTTGCCCGTACAGATGTTGTAACCCGCAACATCCAAGTCCGACATGGTCAACGTTCGTTCCTAGTGATAGCTAATCACCCAAACGGGGAGGTTAATCCCAATAGATCTATTTATATCATTCGCGCTCAATTATGTTATTCACAATACATGCTATGCCAATTAACAGTTCATGAATAATGGCTCAGGAGGGTTATCGCTACTTAGGCAACACATAATCAATATACTTTCAACACTTGCGTCCAATTTATAAAACAAAGCATGTTCTCACCCCAAATAATAATAAATCAGTAAAACTGTAAAAAGTGGGGCTATGAACTCACCTTGAGTACAGATAGCTCAATTATCTCGATAAAACGGTCCACAAGACGATAAACGAACCTATTTAAATTAAGGCTGTATAAGTATGAGTACTTTTATTAACAACACTGAATTAATCTATAGTTGTTACATCGTACTATCGTTCGGGCTATCATAATTAAAGAGGTCATGACATGACGTACGAGGAGTTTAGGACACTTTAAATCGTAAATCCAACAACTCATCGATAGCATCCGTAGAGGACTCAATTATGAAAACTCCCTTAGTATATAGCACTTTGATACCACTCAATCTTCTATATGAGCATAATCACCGATAACTCGTTAGTAAAATATTAATTTATATCGGTGAATCGTTTATAAAATATTACTTTTGTAAAATGACCTAGGCTTGGTCGTTTTTAAAACCCGTTGCTCGCGTTTCTTACGTCCACGTCTTCGTAGTAAGACGAGTGATCAAAATATTACATTTTCAAGTTTTTAAAATTCTGTGATGAATAGTAAAATTACTGTTCATAACAGCTCTTTTTGTCGTTTGAGGGTTTTAACTTAGAGTAAACTTGTATCGCGATAACTTATTCGTTTTTATTCCGATTTTAGTGATTCCTTCGAGTAAGTCACGTTATTAAAGAGGTCTTCTAATTTTATAAAGATAAATCCACTGATGAATAGTGATTTTTACTGTTCATAGTTTATAAAATTACTTTTATAAACTTTAATTATCGAAAACGTCGTAATTTACTCGTTATAGTTCCGTTTTGAACGATTCTTGCGTGTACGATCTCATAATCAAAAGTTATATCATATTTTAGGTGTTCTAAACTCAAAGTTGCTGTAATGAATAGTAACTTTTTATAAAAATAGTTTTATAAAAGTATTTATAGTCGTAAACTCGTTTTTAACGTATCTTTTTCGTTATAGATCGGTTTTTCAAGTTTCTTATCATTATGGAATCGTCATGAGGCGTATTATTTTTATAAAATATCATCACCTACTGTCTAAGTTCGAATTTTAAACAGCCCATATGTATTTAAGTGTATAACTTTATAAAAACTTGTTTTATGTATTAGTTAAGTTAGTAGTTTACTATAAAAACCCTTATAACCATATTTTACATATGTGGTACTTATAATAAAGTCTAATATCATCCCGTCATATAATTTCATTGTAACAAGTTTAATCCTTTTACTTTCATTATTTTCATATGTGAAGTTTAAGAAAACTTATAAAACCCTAATTAGCCTTTAAACATGTTTATACTTAAACTATAAGTTAACATATTTTTATATTTACTTTTCCATGATATCATATTACATTGGGAACAGAGATTAAGGTATAAATGATAAACTCCAAATAAAATCCATTTTATACATTTAAAAGTCATTAGTGTGATTACTGGCTATATTTAAAAGTAATACATAAAATATAGAAAGAAAGTATAAAGATTTAGTAAACCTTAGTTTTTTTTTAATTGGAAAATGGGTCAAAAAAAGGGGGGGTAGATTTGAATTGAGTTCTAAACCCGTGTTTAGATTCAAAAATAAAGCTTCAAAGCTTATAACCCAAGATTAGGTTTTCAAACCTTAATCCATTCTTTTTCTTCTTATACTTGAAAATGAGAACCAATGCTTCCCAAAACACTTAGAGTACCATTAAGTATGATGTGTAACGGTTGAATATACTTAGAATTTCAAGTTATGGATTTTGTTTTGTGGCTAAAGTATGCCGTGGGTTTTGGAGAAGCAAAGAGAGAAAGAAATGAAGTTTTTGGTTAAGTATAAGAGTTGTAACATTTCTCATGCATGCATGTCTTATTTATAGTATAAATATCTTGTTAACTTAACCCTAGTTACTTTCTAACCCTAGTTAAGTTAAGCATGACAAGTTGGAAAAATGTGTAAGACTTACCTTTATGATAATATCTAGATATTATGTTAAGTGATGACTATTGTTCTCATCTCAAAATTTTCGGCATTTTATGTATACATGTGATGTTATATTTAATATTTTGAGTATTGGGTATAATCGTGGGTATTCGTTTAGGCGTAGTTAGGTTTTAGAACTTCCGGTATTGCCTAAACGTATTTTATTATGAAACGTAATCATTTTACGTAGCCAATAAAAATAAGATGAACAAAGTTATTTATTATCCTCATAATAATCATATAACACTTGCTTAATGCAAACATTTAATTGTTTAATGCCCGTTTACATTGTATGATCATTTTCAGTTTACGCGATTTAACTTAAAGTTTACGGTTAAGGAGCAAAACGAATAAAACCTAAAAATAAATTATGAATTTCTTATGTCATACAATGACCTAAAATACGAGGTGTTATAGTCTCCCCCCGTTAAACGAGCCTTGTCCTCAAGGCTTATCCACACAGCACTTGGACGAGGTGCAGGTCTTGGTGGAGAGGTGTGGATATTTCTTTTGAATTGATCTTCACGTTCCATGTAAACTCAGGAACTTCTTGGAGTTCCATCGAATCTTGACTAGATGGGATAGCTCGCTTCAACGTTTAACTTCACGGATCTGTGATTCTCTATCGGCTCCTCGACAAACTGAAGATTGTATCAAAATGATGTCCATTCCAACGGAACGGCTAAGGGTTCGTAGGCTAACACTTCTTTAAGTTGGACACGTGAAATGTATTAATGAACTGGACAGATCTTTCAGGAAGCTCGAGCTTGTTGCACGTCTCCAACCTTGTTATTACCTTGAAGGTCCAACAATCTGGGATTTAATTTCCTCGTTTGCAAACGTACAACCCCTTACCAAGGCGAAACATGAGCATCACTTTATCTCCAACCTCAAACTCCATCGGCTTACGCTTCAAATCAGCGTAGCTCTTTTGTCTATCACGAGCAGCTTGCATCCTTGTTTAAACTTGAATGATCTTCTCAGTCGTCTCTTGAACTATCTCTGGACCGGTGAGTTGAACTTCTCCAATCTCAGCCCAACAAACAGGCGAACGACATTTTCTACCGTAAAGTGCCTCAAAGGGTGCAGCCTTAATGCTAGCATGATAATGTTATTGTTTGAAAACTCGACCAATGGCTAATGTTTAACCCAACATCCCAAGTCGATCCACACAAGCTCTAAGCATATCTTCGAGAGTTTGAATAGTTTCTCGCTTTGTCGTCAGTTGCGGATGATATGCTGTACTCATTATCATATACACTTGTACCCAAAGCTTTCTGAAGCGACTCAGAAATTCGATGCGAACCTAGGGTCACGATCAACAAATAATCGAGGACCGGTATTCCATGTCTTGTACTACTTCCTTCAGTACAATTGTAGTTTCTCCAGAGGGTCAGTTTCTTTCATGGGTATAAGTTGTGACTTGTAAGACGGTCAACGTTGACCAAGGGTGTCATACCTTGTGATGACCTGGACAGCTTGTGACAAAATCATCATGATATTGTCACACTTCCATTGGAGGTATTTCAGGGTTGTACAACAACCCGATTGGTTCTTGATGTTCGCTTAAACCTTAGCACAGGTCATAGCCACTTGCTAATAGGTGGCGATATCAGCTTCATATTGGGCCACCAATTTAGCTTTATATCTTCTGTACATTTCTCGGAACCTGGATGGATAGAATACTATCGATTTGTGGGACGTGCATGTCACAGTCCGCAAATCGCATAACCAGGTTACAAACTCCTGCCATTGAGGCATGGGTTCCATCGTACGAGGTTCTAACCTTCCGTTCTAATTGCCTCTGGATATTTAGCATTTCAAATCAGCATACCTCCAACAATCTCACTCATGGATATTTTATGTTTCGTGCTTCAGTCTGAGCATTAAGATTTGCTTAGGAAGATACCAAGCCTATAGTCATGACTAAGCTCGATCTATTAACGGTGGTTCCCGTTCTTTCTGCTCAAAGCATCAGCAACGAATTTGCCTCCCTGGGTGATACAACGAATATCGCAATCGTAATCACTCAGCAACTCTAACCATCGCGTATGTCTCATGTTCAATTTCCTTATGATTAAGGAATATGCTGTAACTCTTAAGAATCAGGGAACACCGTACACTTTGGTACCTACAGATAGTGTCTCCAAATCTTCAGAGCAAATCATATGCATCAGTTCCAGATCATGAGTAGTATAGTTTTTCTCTGGTCTTTAATGGCGTGATGCATAGAAATAATTTTCTCTTTGCATCAATACAGCGCCCCAACCCTCTTCGAAGCTCGCAGTATACGATAACTCTTCACTTCCTTGGTAAAGCCAGAATTGGTGCACTACACAACTTCTGCTTCAATGACTGGAACGCTGCCTCCTTGTTTAACTCCTCCACTCAACTGACTTTCTTTTGAGTGAGCTTGCGTCATGGTTTGTCATCTTGAAACCTCCAATGAATCGCCGATAATACCCAGCAAGACCTAAAACTGACGAAACTCGTTGGTGTCTTAGGAGTTGCCAATCTTTAACGGATTCGATCTTGGCGGATCTACGTGAATGCTTTATTATCAATCACGTGACGAGGAACGTTACTTTGGGAAGGCCAAAAATGCACACTTGGAATTTTGCATACACTCCTCTTTCTTCAACACTCCATTATATCTTCAGATGCTCTTCATGCTCTTGCTTGCTCTGGAATAGATCAAATTTTCATCAATAAAGACAATTCGAATTTGTCCAAGATAAGGTTGCACACTCTGTTCATGTGGTCCATAAACACAGCAGGTCGTTAGTCAAAAAGACCAATGGCATAACGGAATTCATATGTCCATATCGAGTTCTGAGGCGTCTTGAGATGTCTTCTTCTCGACTTCAATGGTGATAACCAGACCTTTAGTCGATTTTTGATTAAAAACTTCCCTTTTTTTGAAGTTGATCAAATAAGTCATCAATTCTCGGTAGTGGATAACGGTTCTTCACCGTTAGTTTGTTTAGTTCCCGATAATCTATGCACATCCGTAACGATCCATCTTTCTTCTTGACGAATAGAACTGGAGCTCCCCATGGTGACGAACTAGGTCTTATAAAGCCTTTTGTCGAAAGCACTTGTAGTTATCCGCCAATTCCTTGTTTTGATGGGGCCAATCGATAAGGTGCCGTGCTACAGGTGCAGCACAGGTTACTAGATCCGATAGAAAATTCCACAGTCTGGTAGGTGAGGCCTGCAAGTCCTCGGGAATACTTCGGGGAATTTTTTGACGATCGATTACCTTTCAGTGCTTTCTTCTTCGACTTGTCTCCAGTCTCCTTGACGGTAATATGTGCCAAAAAGACGTGACAACCTTGTAGCACATACTTCTGGGCCTTGGTGCACGAGATGATGTTCAATCGAGTCCCGCGTTTATTTCTACTTCCGTCTCCATGAAAAATTAAGATTTCGCTCCCAAAAGGAATACGAACGATCTTCTTTGCACAGTCAATAACGGCCTGGTATTTCGTCAACCAGTCCATGCCAATTATGACGTCATAAGTACCCATTTCAACAGGCATTAGGTCGACGTGAAACGGATGGTTCAGAAAATTTAACGTGCAACCCAGTAATACCGTATTTACCCATATTATGCTACCATCAGCTAATTCAACGTTATAACCATGATCTAATGTAGTGGGGGCTATATTAATCAAAGCACTAAATTGAGTAGACACAAAACTTCTATCTGCACCAGTATCAAATAAAATGGAAGCACAACGGTTGTTTAGGAGAAACGTACCCGTCACAACGTTGTTGTCTGGGTTTTGCCCTGCGACTCCCACTGCATAAGCCCTGGCTACACCGCTACCATTTCCCTGATTCTTGGTCTTCCACTGGGGGCAGTTGCTTCTGAAGGCATGGAGTCCCACATCAAGCAACAATGGCATTTGATATTTGCCCCTTGGGCTCTTCGGGTTGTTGTTGTTACGGTTGTTGTTATTATTGTTATTGCGGTTGTTGTTGTTTGCAGTCGCAGGCGGCTCTAAGTCCTTGGCCAGGTGGCCCAGTTTCCTTTTTTTTCTTTCTTTTTTTTTTTTTTCATGCAGTTAGTGCATATGGTGGACAAGGACCGTGATGGTTGAAGTTACATTGAGGGACATCGAGGTTTAGTTCCCATCCATACGGTTTCGTCCCATACGGCAGCATAAGCCCTGCTGTATTCTGCCTTTTGTTCTGCTGGTAGGTTTGGTTATTTCGAGGAGTGTCTTCCAACTTCCTCTTGTTTTCAGCCAAAGTGTTAATCCTCCTTTCCATCAAACCAGTTGCCATCTCAATAGCCTCCTGCATGGTCTTTGGCTTTGATGCCACAACACTTGAGTAAATTGGGTCGGGCATCCCACCGACATATCTTTCAATTTTGTCAGCTTCTTCAGGGAACATCCTGTCACTCAGCAATGCTAGCTCCTGGAATCGTTGGTTGTAGGCTACCACATCGGTGCCTTGTACCTTTAGGTTCCACAACTCTGCTCTCAAATTTTCTTGATTTCATTCCTTGGTACAATATTTAGTTGTCATCATCTTTTTCAGTCAGACACGTCATCGCATACTGCACATCATTAGTCACTGTCTAGCTGTGAGTTCACAATGTTAGAGCTGTTCCAATAGAGTTACAAGTGGCAAAAACTTACTTGATTCTCACTGTGATATTACTTATGCGGAATACGGTTTCCATCCTTTTCAACACTGGGTAAAGTTGACGCTTCTTCTGTCCCTGAAGAATTATGGGTTGACATTTTCTTGAAGTCTTGGATAGGTGCACTCCCGCACAGAGCGGTTCATTTCCTTCTTGCACCAGATTCCTGAGGTAGGGTATCGTCGCCATTCGGGTTGCAGCACGTGCTGTAAAACAGAATTGGACACCCTCGTCGATCATGGCCTGTAGTTGGGCACTAGTGACCGAGGTGGTGGTAGTAGGGTCTGCGACAGGTGGTGGAGTTGTAGTAACTGGTGGGGGAGTTGAGGTGACTGGCCTTGACCTTGTGGTTCTGGGGGGCCTTTTTTTGGGCCATTTCTTAAATCACAAGGAAAAACATAACAACAGTTAGATTTCAAAAATTTATCCATAACCCGAAAATACATGATGAATAAACGTGATCACAACATAAGGTGAAATACACAACAGTATTGAAATTAACAAATCGACATTTATTCACAATAAACTCGATTCATATATAACATAATCCAACTTTTTCATATATAACTTGGGAAAAATAATACATGATTGGTTTATATTACAACGATCATATCAATAGGTTACTAAGACAAAATTAACCTAAAGCCATACTAGCGAGATATATCGTATTCTTAGTAGGCTGTACAAAGTAGCGATATATGAACAAAGATCTAAGAGTAGCTAGTCAAAACAAAATGATCTATCAGTATGCTAGTGGGAACAAACCCATAATACTTATTAGACTGTACAGTAGTACAATCATAATCCAGTCTAGGTATTGCTACCGGCCCCCCCTCTGGTAGCTTGCTTGCAGGATCCTTAGCAGTTCCTGCTGTCTGCTGTTATCTCGATCAATCTGAGCCTGAGGCTCATCACTATTTTCAGGGTCTCTACTTAACTGCCTCTCTCGATAGTTGTTTTCAGCAGCTCAAATCACTGTCTGTCTCTCTGGTCTGCTTGCCGTAACTCGACATACTCGGTCTGATGGGTCATAACGTAGTCGAAGTAATATTTTTTTTTCATTTTTTTTTTTTTCCCTCTCGGAATGCGTTGGTCACAAGCATCCATCGATGTCCAAGCGGCAGTGATAGTCTGGCCTAACTCCTCTTCAGAAATGGATGTACGTTGTGGAAGGGACTATCACTCTCCAAGTGTTGACTCGGGCTCTAAAGTAGAGCTCGGTCATACGTGATTCATCTAGCTGAGGTATATGAATCTATCCTCCTCGTCAACAGTAGAAGAAAACTCAATTAACTCTCTGGTTACCCCCTCTAGGGTGGTCTGTGCAATCTCTTAGATGGCTCCAACAAAGATCTTCCCAAGTTATCCCTAATAACCATAGCTAACTCCTAGGAGATCGGGCGTCCTGGAGCGGCCTCTAATGTATCAGCAAATCCATATAGGTCTGCCCTATCTGTGTAGGTCCAACGTCCTAGCAGTCCCAGCTTGCGACTCTCCCGACTGTATCCAGGACCAGGAGTAGTACGACACAGCCTCTTACGAAGCGGTAACCACATCTCAGGAATCTCAGTATCATGAACATGAGATGGTAGTGCATCTCTCCGTCTAATCCCAGCAGCTCGGGATCCCAGAGACTCCTCAGCATAAGTAGGGATGATGGGTGGTGGTGGTGGTATAGGTAATGGTGGAGAGGGTATATGAGGAAGTGGTGATGAATATGGAGAGAGAGGTGATGGTGGTGGAGTAGGTAAGGCTAATACTCTCTCAGCAACTTCCTCGGAGAGGAAAGGTGTTGGCGCCTGGGTTCGGATGGACATCCTAGCCGTGGCGCGATAAGCAATGTATGGGTCCTGGTCAGCTGAATAAGCAACAGCTGCAGGCTCGGCAGGAGCTAAGTGCTCATCATCATCATCTCCTCTGTCAGCTGGATAGTCGGCTGGATCCTCCTCAGGATCCTCCTCGTCATCCTCCTCTAGGTCCTCCTCAGGGTCGGACTCCGGTATATACCCTGGTGACTGATGAGTAGGTGAGTCAGCAGCAGGCAGTGGCTGCTCCTCAGCCGGGAATACCTCATCGTCTACCGGTAAGAACTCCGGGTAGACAGGCTCCGGAACAAATGGTATGTAGATAGGTGAAGGTGGTGCCTGCTCTGGCTCCTCAGGGCCGGGCACGTAATCTGGTGATGGTGGTGCCTCATAAATAAGTACCTCGACTCCTGGTGACCCATGTTTAAATCGTCTCAGTAGAGATGTGTATGTAAACCGTAGATGTGCTCAGAATTTGACACTGATCGTAACTGAATCAAAAATTAGTGTTATATTAGTATATTACTATAAGACTATTCACCTTATATACTTAGGTATATTATTAACATCGAATATATTCTATGCATGTACATAGCCTAACCGGACTAATGCCAATATTTGTATAGGAATACCCGTAAAACCCTTTTGTATGTATATGCAATGTTTGAAAATGGTGATAGTCCAGGCAAAGTATTTTGACTGGTTTCTATAACCTTGGCTTTGATACCAATCTGTTAAACACCCCAAATAGGGTCGCAGCGAATAAGATCCGGGCAGTTACTTCAGATCACAGCACAATATATATATAGGGAACGACCACAAAAGTCGTTTAAAATGATAACTTGGATTTAAAAAATGATTCTTACCAAAAGCTTTAGCTTACTTGTTCTTTGTTTCATATTACAAAAGGACAACATATTTTTCCAAAAACATGATACACATAAGTCTCCTTAACTGTACAATCCGATGAATCCTTGGCATTCGTGGCCTAATGTCCTCCTGAAAACATTGATTAAAACGTCAACAAAATTGTTGGTGAATTCTTAGTTAATGTTTATTTAAAATTTTGAAGGACGCAAGACTTTCCGTGATGTTTACAACATATGCCAAACAATCACAAAACCAGATTATTGTTGCACTAAGCTCCATGACACCGAAGCTCAACTATATTGCTTTTTAGCAGTTATTTTGCCCGTCACAGATGTTGTACCAGCCAACTCCAAGTCCGGACATGGTCATCGTTAAGTTCCTAAGTGATAGATAATCACCCAAACGGGGGAGGTTAATCCCAATAGATCTATTTATATCATTCGGCGATCAACATAATGAAATTCAAACTACATTCTATGCAATTACAGTTCATGAATATGGCTCTGGAGGGTTTATCGCTATTAGGCAACCATAATCAATATATTTCAACATTTTGAGTCCAATTATAAAACAAAGAATGTTCTCACCCCATTAATAATAATTTCAGTATAAACTGTAAAAAGTGGGGCTATGAAACTCACCTTGGATATAGATAGCTCAATTAATCTCAGATAAAACGTCAACACAAGGACGATAAAAGCCAACCTATATTAAATTAAGGTTTATAAGTACTGTGTACTTTTAATTAAAACCACTGGAATATACTCTTTATAGTTGTTTAAATCGTACTATCGTTGGGCTTTTAATAATAGAGGTAATGAACTTGACGATTTTACGAGGAGATTTAGGACACTTTAAATGTAAATCCAACAACTCATCGATACGCCATCGTAGACGGCTCATATGAAACTCCCTAGTATTATAGCTCTTTGATACACTCAATATTTCTTTATAGCATAATTCATCAGACTAATAGTTTTAGTAAGAAATACTATTTTATAAGGTGAAAATCGTTTATGTTCAAATTTCAAGTTTCGTTTCAAAAAAGTTTCACTTTTGGTCCGAATTTCAAGTTTCGTTTCACTTTTGGTCCGAATTTCACAGTTGAAAATGGACCGAATGGACCAAAAGTGAAACAAAACTTGAAATTTGGACCAAAAGTGAAATCTGCACAAACCACAAGGACCAAAAATGTACTTAACTCTTATAACAGAAGATACATAGTTATATCACAAGTGATACAGTTAAAGTTTACCTTGACCTCCTGTGTTTGCTTGAAGATCCCAAATTAATAGCTGGAGCATTAACAACTTTTAAAGCAAGAACACAGTTAGTAACTTTAACCTGAGTTTTTATATGTGTCCCAAATGATGTTGTTGGTGTGTCGCGAGCTCTAAGAAAAAGCACACATCCAGTCATGGCGATTTTTCTATAACCTCTTGAAGTTGAACAAGATTGTTGTTTCTTGAAATGCTTTTCTTCATAAGTCTCATCATCAGTGTCGTCATCATCACTATCATCATCGGTGGTTGAGAATGGTACGTCACCCATTAGTGTAATTTGTTCATCAGTAGAGAGATCATCATCATTCGATGATATTACTGTAACCTCTGCATTAAAAAAGTACATATCATTTAGATTTATAAGCTAAACAAATGGATTCTAGACTAATAGAACAAATTATGGCTATGAGATATAAAAATGTGATACACACTAATTTAATGCATTCAAAACAGCTTAAACAATAACAATAAGCAGAAATGTAATGTAAACTAACCTTTCGCAATCTCTGGTTTCATGTTCATTTTTTCTAACAAGTCACTGTATATGATACCAACCAATGAATCGTCATGGACCCAACTTTTTCCATATTTAGCAAGAATATACTCATAATGATCATCGGTTATCACAACTTTCAAAAAATCCTTCCCATCTGCCATTGTTATTCTACTAAGATAAACTAATGAGTAGATAGGAAAAAAAAAGATGAATGAACCTAAAAAGATGAGCATATTTATGGAGTAAATCAGCTTATCATTCCCTACAGTAATGGAATAAAATTATCATTTCCAACAGTAATGGAATAAACATATCCTTTCCTAAAAGTTGACATGATTGATGACAAAAAGTTAATAATTTAAATAATTTATCTCTAGTGATAAATTAAAAGGTCATTCACAATTTCAAAAACCATTATCTCTTTACCTCAACTGATTTTATACCTTTCCAATATTATATCACAATAGATAAATGATTATGAATGACAAAAATTAAAATTGATAAGCATACGATATATATCACTTGTGATCTCACCAGTGATATCAAAGGTAAAATATAAATAACTTTTGATATAATTTTTGATATCACCAGTGATATCAAAGGTATAATATTCAAATCAACACGTAAGCAACTAATTAATAACAAAGCCAAAATCTAAAAAATACAGGGACCATAAATGTAAATAAAATTTACAGATATAATCAAACCACCAACCACTCCCAAAAAGGAATTTCAAAATCACATTTCAAAAAACACATTTCCAAACACACACACTCTTTAAGAAATCAATCGGCAAAAACACATTTAACAAACCTGGGGCTACGACAATCTAAACAAAAAATGGAACCATCAACATCTAAACCTGTGGATACATCTCGGATAAAGATTAAAGAAGAACCTATTGAAAATCCTTTTGAAAGTAAGAACTTATTTGTTATCTATCATTTCTGATTTTCAGATGTTATTTTATATTTTATATATATTCAGATGTTATTAATTAAGTTTTTATGTTTTTATTTACTTTATTTGTTATAGATTATTTTTATTGTTAAATAATAATTGTTAGTTCACTTTGTTTTACTGTTATTGCTATTAGCGTTCAACAAATAAATATATATCTACATAAAAGAGAGATTAGAAGTTAAGTTTATTAAAAACAAGAGATAATTTTATTAAATTCATTCCTGATTTGTGTCGTTAATGAGGGTAAAATATGCATGTTAATAATGTTTAACAGATGGTTATTAATGGGGATAAAATATGAATGTTAATATGGTTTAGCGACCGGTTATTAATTAGGAAAGAATAGGCTTGTTAGTATGATTTAGCGGAAATATTTGTAATTCATATCTGTGTTTAAAAAAGTGCGCCTGAGGCAGATGTAATACCTCATTGCATCAGACACCCTGATGCATTGCGTTTACGATATGCGTGGTGAGGCGCACGCATCAGGCACGCATCAGCTAATCCGTGCATCGATGCTTTTTTGCGCATCATGTACTTGGGACTTCTAAAGTAAAATTGGTCTTACTAATGTGTATTGTTAAGACCAATTTTACTTTAGAAGTCCCAAAGCTTTACATGGATGCTTTTGATTTTATTTTAATTATTAAAAAATTGTAACACTTCTGATCCTTTTGGTGATGTTTATGTATTTTAGCGAGTGGAATTGTTAACTATGAAAATCCATGTTATATAGTTATGATATCATATGACCACAGAAATAAGTTTTGGTAAATTGTAATGCAAATGCAGATAGGCCGAAATCAACAAGAAATAAGCAACTGCCAAGATCTGAATGTAAGAAAATACTTCCTTCAAGAAGCAACTGCTAAGTATGGATAGCTTCAAATGAAAAGTATCTTCAAAGCAAAGCAGAAAAAGAAGCAAAGCGGAAAAGAAAACGTGAGGAGAAAAAATCTCCTGGTAGATGGACAAGAAGTGATGAAACAAAGCTCTTGGCTGAGAAGCATAAAAGAATTAAAAAACAATAGGCAGATTATCAACAAACAACAAAAAATGAGGATAAAGGAAAAGAAGAAGTAGTTGATGTTGAACAAGAGAGTGAAATGAATGAAAGACTTGAGAAACAAAAACAGGCAGAAACTGAAAAAAAAAAGTCAAGAACAAAGGAAAAGAGAAGGTAGTTGATGTTCAAGACGAAAGTGAAATGAATGAAAGAGTTCAGAAACAAAGTTGTTCTCTTTAATCTTTATGAGATGTATCCACAAGGTGTTAGTTGTTGATGGTTCCATTTTTTTGTTTAGATTGTCGTAGCCCCAGGTTTGTTAAATGTGTTTTTGCCGATTGATTTCTTAAAGAGTGTGTGTGTTTGGAAATGTGTTTTTTGAAATGTGATTTTGAAATTCCTTTTTGGGAGTGGTTGGTGGTTTGATTATATCTGTAAATTTTATTTACATTTATGGTCCCTGTATTTTTTAGATTTTGGCTTTGTTATTAATTAGTTGCTTACGTGTTGATTTGACTATTTACTTGATTTACTGGTGATATTAAAAATTTTATCAAATAGTTATCTTATATTTTAGCTTGATTATCATCTGGTGAGATCACAAGTGATATATATCGTATGCTTATCATTTTTAATTTTTGTCATTCATAATCATTTATCTATTGTGATATAATATTGGAAAGGTATAAAATCAGTTGAGGTAAAGAGATAATGGTTTTTGAAATTGTGAATGACCTTTTAATTTATCACTGTGATATAATTATTTAAATTATTAACTTTTTGTCATCAATCATGTCAACTTTTAGGAAAGGATATGTTTATTCCATTACTGTTGGAAATGATAATTTTATTCCATTACTGTAGGGAAGGATAAGTTAGTTATCCATTTAAATATTGTCATTTTCTTTAGGTTTTCATTCATCTTTTTCATTACTATTCTTACTATTAGTTTCACTTAGCTAGAATAACATGGTCTGATGTGTAGGTATTTTTTAAAAGTTGTGTGTAAACGTATGTTCATTATTGAGTATGATTCTTACGTCTAAATATGGAAAAAGTGGAGTCCATGACGATTCATTGTTTGGTATCATATACATCGATTGTTCACAGAAAAAATGAACATGAATCAGAGAATTGCGAAAGGTTAGTTTACATACATTCTCTGATTATTGTTATTGTTTTAGTTTTTTGAAGGCATTAAATTTTGTGTGCTATCACAATTTTTTCTATCTAATAGCCAAAATTTGTTCATTGTCTAGATTCATTTGTTTAGCCTTATAAATTCTAAATGTAGTACTTTTTTAATGCAGAGGTCTACAGTAATATATCTGGATGATGGTGATTCTCTCTAATGGTATGAACAAATTTACACTAATGGGTGAGGTGACTTACCATTCTAAACCACCGATGATGATGACGACACTGATGATGAGACTTATGAAGAAAAGCATTTTAAGAAACAACAATCTGGTTCAACTTCAAGAGGTTATAGAAAAATCGCCATGACTCGATGTGTGATTTTTCTTAGAGCTCGCGATACACCAACAACATCATATGGGACACACTTAAAAACTCAGGTTAAAGTTACTAACTGTGTTCTTGCTTTAAAAGTTGTTAATGCTCCAGCTATTAATTTGGAATCTTCAAGCAAACACAGGAGGTCAAGGTAAACTTGTTTATTTTATTAGTATATAATTTAGTTTGTTTCAATGCTATTAAGAAATGAAGACATTATGTCTTTTTCAATGTTTTTACAGGAAATGAAATCAAGGATGTGAGGCTGTAAGATAATGGATCTAATAATAATGTAAATTCTTTACTAGGATGTAAGAATATTTTCTATGTATCGTTTAAATTTTTTTAAGGTTGTATGTTTAATAAAAATACAGTTGTATCACTTGTGATATAACTTAAATTATCAAGGGAATATCACTTGTTAGTAAAATTTAATATATTGTTTGAGATAGTTATATCAGGGTATTATCATTGTGATATAAGCATTTAAACTTTCTAACTTTCGTGTCAAGGGGAACTATCACTTAGGATAAAGCATTTAAACTATCAATCTTTCGTTTCAAGGTAATATCACTTGTGATAAGATTTAAACTATCATCTTTCGTTTAAGGTATATCACTTGTGATCTTAAACAATGTATCTTCTGTTATAAATAAGTCTTTAGTAAAACTTAATATATTGTCTCAGATAGCTATGTCAATGGAATATCACTTGTGATAAAGCATTTAAACTATCAATCTTCTTTGTCAAAGGAATATCACTTGTGACAACGCATTTAAACTATCAATTTTTCTTGTCAAAAGAAAATTTATTAAGTTTAATGTATTGTATGAGATATTTATATCAAGGGAATATCACTTGTGATAAAGCATTTAAAGTATCAATCTTTCTTGTCAATTCTATTTCATCAATACGAGAAAAGAAAAACCAGTAACTAGTTAAACTTACTTTTCATAAGCATCAAAATTCAAAAGTAAAACTACCAACTATTTGATACCATTAAGTGTTTCATACCAAATGTTTTCATAATCATCAAAATTCAAAAGTAAAACTACCAACTAGCTGCAGGAAAAATCTAAGTTGAAATTGTTTTAAGTGATATCATCACATGACACATATTAACACGCATCAGAAGAAAATTCTTAAATTTTCTTTTTTTTCTGCTCATAGCATCTTGAACCATCTTCTTAACTTTTTCTTCATCTTTGTTGTCTTCTGACATGACATCGATCCTCTTTTTGTATTCATTTCATGCATTAGAATTTTTTTGTATATCTCATTCTCATGCTTGTCATTTGGATGTCATAATCTCTGTTGTTTTCTCGAACGATGTTAGTTTTCCAATTGGTTGCTGATTCTCCTTGACAGAGTTCCATGTGCATCATCGTGTATAAGCCACTGTCAGTCTTGTTTTTATCGGTTTTCCTCTCCAGTTTCAAGACTTTGGCTTGTTTATAGTTTGAAAGTTTCTCAACACATGGATGTTGATGTTTTGAA
>BQNB010120997.1:2765-16951 GCA_026074375.1 Tanacetum coccineum
TCTTATTTCATATTTCGCTGTGCTTAATCAATCAATGTTATTCATACCCTAGTTGAGTCTAGATTCTTGGATTTCACAATATATATATCTTGTTGCACGAATCTAACCCTTGATGTAGGTTAAGAGTTTGTAACATATTTGATCCATAGATCCGCTAAAGTCAATATATTATGTGATGCAAGTATCATAGGAGTGCAATGAGTTAGGGGTGCTCGAGTGTCAATGTAGATATCTTGAGATGATTTTACAGGGTTTATAGGAGCAAGACTTCACTAGGGATGATGCAAGCTCGCCTCTTTGTTTTAAGGATTAAAAGAGTCCACCTTTTTTCTTCGACAAAAGGGGAGAAGAAGTGTAAAAAAGTAACTTATACATTTTACTATGAGTTATAGTTTACATATTTTGTCATCATCAAAAAGAGAGAGATTGTTGATAGAAATATTACGATATTTAATCTATACATTCTCTTCATGTTTTGGTGATGACAAACATGTAACTTATAATACATAACGTAAAGTGCTTAAGTTACTCGTGATCACAAATCATCAATGCATTCAAACGACAACATCTCTCGACGTCTCAAGTCTGCTTCAACAAAGTTTGCACCTGACGTACATCACTTAAGGTATGAATAAATAAATGCTTAATTTATTTTATGATCAAAGGAATTTTTATTTAACCTCATATTTTTTTATAAAAATGTCAGAAACATTTTTATAACTTCTATAAAACATTTTTAGATTTAAAAGAAATGTTTTATTCAAATAAATATTTTGAATTCAAATTTTCTACCTAAAAACGGCTAGAAATGTTCCAGAAAACACCTCCCTCAAAAAGACAAAAAAGGGAGCGTCCAGGCTGGGCGTCCCCCTTAATTATAAAGGCGGTCCCCTTAATTATTAAGGGGACCGGCACCCTAATTAAGGGGACCGGCCAGACAAAAAGTCAACTCAGTTTTCCTATAAATACTAGACTATTCCCTACTGATTTTCTCACCTTTTGCACTCATTCTTTTCTATCTAAAATCAGTTTATACATCACCTACAATCCTTTGATCATTTAATCTTAAGCATTTCTTTTCAAGTGATTCAAGCTTGTTCCTCCAAGTGCAAGAGAAGAACTCTCGTTATCATCAAGATACGAAGTTATGTAGTTTAGTTAGTGCATTCGTGACATGTCTTACATTTATAATGTATAGATCGAGTCCATGTATTCCAAACTTGTGTAATAATTAGATCATGGTGATCATGGTGTGTATAGTTTGTTAGATCGAGGTGATCTTAGTAAGTAGTGTTAGATTGGTGTGATCAATGTAGTATCTAGTTGAAGTGAAGTAAAGTTGTGAAGTATAGAAAAGTTATGAAGGGTAGAGAAGTCATGAAGCTGAAGTGAAGTTATGGAGTGAAGAGAAGTTGTGAAGTGAAGCTAAGTTGTGAATCGTTGTGAAGTAGTGCGGTTAGCATACAAGAGTTGTGATAGATTGGTTCTAGCTATGATTAGAACTTGATGTTTGGCTTAATGTCAGAAATTGGTGTAAGCTTAGTCGTGTATGGGTTTTCTCCGCCTAAAGGGAGCTTATTGACTAGTGAAGTAACTCTAGAGTTGGGTACTCGGGGAGTGAAGTAGGGCGAAGAGGTGCTTCGTGACTGAACCACTATAAATCATCGCGTTCGGTTTGCACTTTCTTTTACTTTTCGCTTTCCATCTTTATTTACCTTATAGCCTTACATTTATATTTGCATTAGATCTATATGTTTGTTGATTGTTGCTTATATTGTTTGGATGATGATTGTATCATGGATAGAAGTTAACATTATGATTGTGTTTATATTGTTATGCCATGTTCTAGTGAATATAGATGTATTATTCACACTCATCATATTGCATCTAACTTGATGGATAATTTAATACAAAATGTTTTAAGTTTTTAAATGGAAACGTATTCACCCTCTCTCTACGATTTCCACAAAGAATATGACCATTTTCTAAAAGGACGTCAAAACGACATTCTTAAATGGCGAGCTTATAGAAGAGGTCTACGTTTCTCAACCAGAAGGATTTGTTGATCAGGATAACCCATCGCATGTGTACAAGCTTAAAATGTCTCTTTACAGTCTCAAACAAGCACCACGTGCATGGTACGTCATGCTATCAAGTTTCCTCATTTCACAACATTTCTCTAAAGGTGCAGTGGATCCAACACTCTTCGTACGGAAAGCAAGAAACGACTTATTACTCGTAAAAATTTATGTTGACGATATAATATTTGCATCCACTAATACTGCTATGTGTAATGAGTTTGCTAATCTGATGACCACTAAGTTCAAGATGTCAATGATGAGGCAAATGTCATTCTTTTTAGGATTACAAATTTCTCAAAGTCCTAGAGGCATCTTCCTAAACCAGCCAAAATATGCTTCTGAAATAATTAAAAAATATGGTATGCTAACTAGTGATTCTGTAGACACAACTATGGTGGAAAAGAATAAACTGGATGAAGATCTACAAGGGACACCAGTTGATGCTACACTTTACCGTGGCATGATTAGATCCCTCGTGTATCTGACATCCAGTAGACCCGACCTTATTTATGCAGTCTGTTTATGTGCCCGGTATCAGGCAAAGCCTACTGAAAAGCACTTAAATGTGGTTAACCGGATCTTTTGATACCTAAAGGGAACCATTAACATGGGTCTCTGGTACTTGAAGGATACTGGTATGTCTCTAACAGCATATGTAGATGTATATCACGCGGGGTGTCAAGACACTAGACGCAGCACATCAGGAAGCGCTCAATTCTTAGGTGATAAATTTGTTAGCTGGTCTTCCAAGAAGCAAAAGGGCACTGCGATCTCAAGTACAGAGGCGGAATATATGGCCTATATCTCGGTTGTGCTCAATACTAAATGGATGCTTCATAGCTAACAGATAACGATTTTTCAATTCAATAAGATTCCTTCGGTACATGACGAAAATAAAGTTTGATTGCTACAATTACAACAACGTTCAAACACTCAAGGAGGCAAAACACATTGATGTACAATACCATTTTATAAAGGAGCAGGTGGAGAATGGAATAGTAGAACTCTACTTTTTTCAGACGGAATATCAACTGGCTGATATCTTTACCCAACCAAGAACAAGACACAGCCCACTGCTTGCCAAGAGAAAGATTCATTTAGTTGGTTTTAATTAGGTGGCTGGTACGGGATGGAATGAGCGGTTCTGATCGAGAAGCTAGGCATGAGAATCATGTCTCCGGAAACGCTAAAACGTCTGACAGAGGAAGAGAACGAGTAAAGGTGGTTACTCGCGGTATATCATGTATCATATGTACATAAGAAAACATAAAAACACAAAAATATTTTTCTTTTATATAAATTTTTCAAAAAGAAAATTAAAAATTAAAAAATCAGAAAAATATAAAAATATGTATCTCTGGCATGTCTTCTGAAAATCGATAACATTTACGGCCTTAGAAATGTCATTTAATAATGATACGAGGTTGTAAATTAAGTTCGAGCAGAAGTTCAAAAGCTTTTAAAACATGCCAAAAATGGCTTGCTATTATTTTAGATAGCAACCCAATCATCATCTTCAAGGCAAGTATTTCAAAAAGAAAACTTGACCTCTCATCAGGAATTTATTCTCGGGCATGGTCTACTTTAATCAATAAGCAAATTTGATACTTAAGCGAAATAAACAATCCTAAAAAAAGATAAGCGCTTAGAACAAGATACCATAACATTAACCCGTGTGTCACGCGGGTGACCCGAGTTCGATCCCCGGCAGCGGCGCCAAAAATTGATCGGGTCCAAACACAGTATATATAATATATAATATATAAGGAGGATATGAATAATAATATAGTATAGTATTTCCGTCGGGTTCTAAAAAATCGCTTTTAAGCAAAGCAATTTCAAAAACCTCCCGGTTCGTTTCCTCGGCGAAAAGTGAATGTAAATCTACGTTCAAGTTGTAAATCGAGCTTGATTGTCATACAAGTTTTTGGTTTTGGTTTTAAACTATTTTTATACTAAAAATTAAACTAATATTAATTCTAAGATTAAAAACTAAAAGATTAAACTAAAATTGATCTAAAAGATATAAATGACAAATATGCTTGCTAAGTGACGTGAAATGTTCCTTAAGTGCGGGCTTAGGTTTAACGAATTAAAAAACAAGTTTCAAGAAATTAAATAATAAGTAAAGTAAAATGCTTTTTTTTTAAATAAATGACAAGAATTAAAATTGCATAAAAAGTAAATGACATGTAAACGTAAATGTATGTAAAAATGAAGATTATTAATTATTTAAAAACCTTTATAAACCACACTTAAATTCCAAATCACTAATCACTTAGCAAACACAAATTAACTACTCACTACTCATAATGATAAAACAAGTAAATCTAAACATAGCAAAAATCATATAAAACAACATTTAATAAAAGACTAAATTAAATCTACACTAGTATTGAAAAAAGGAAGAGAACGTAAAACCGAATTGGAGACCCGCAATTAAACGAATACCACCCGACTTATTTAGCTAAAACAAATAATCAAATTCGGTCTAGGTAAATAAGCCCTTAAGCTCCGCGCCTCATGAGATGATCGGTACCCATATCAACATCAAAACATAAACTATTAAAACAGTTATATATTCACAATAGAATTTCATTTTACCGGGGTCTTGATTGAAGACGAATGGCTCTTGAGGTGCACTAACAACGTTAGTGTTGTGATTGGATGACTCGGAAGTGTTTAGAATTTCGTTTTTATCATGAGTTGTATACCAAACTTCATTCAAACACTTTCGCACAAAAGCACAAGGTCAACAATATAGACCATCAACCTGATCTCCACAAGTTGCACAATTCTAAGGAGGTTTAGGAACAAGAATCTTGTCTTCAAGACCCCCTTTTAAACAACAAAAGTCTGCAGTGTACAAAGCTCCACAAGACGAGCATTCTTTAATCGAGAAGAGGGGGTTCAAACGATGATCGAGTGACGCCATAAGAATTAAACAATATAGAGGGTTAATAAAAGAATTAAATGGATAAGAAGGTAAAGGGGAATATTTTTAGATTTTAAAAATAATACATAAGAAAAGAAATAAAAATAAGAAAGAAAAATATTTTTGGTATTTATAAAATAAAATGGAAATAAAAATATTTTTGGATTTTTTTATTATTTTTATATATATATATTTTTATTTTAAAAGAAAAGGAAAAATAAAAAAAAGAAGAAAAAAATATTTTTGGATTTTTATATATTTTATAAGAACGAAAATAAACTTTCCGAAGAAAGGATCTTCAAGGCTCGAACACCAACAATCCCGTAAAAATCGTTACACCTCTCTCCGGCAACGGCGCCAAAAATTGATCGCGTCCAAACACACTATATATAATATATAATATATAAGGAGGATATCAATAATAATATAGTATAGTATTTCCGTCGGGTTCTAAAAAAAATCGCTTTTAACCAAAGCAATTTCAAAAACCTCCCGGGTCGTTTCCTCGGCGAGAGGTGAATGGAAATCTACGTTCAAGTTGTAAATCGAGTTTGATTGTCATAAAAAATTTTGGTTTTGGTTTTAAACTATTTTATACTAAAAATTAAACTAATATTAATTCTAAGATTAAAAACTAAAAGATTAAACTAAAATTGATCTAAAAGATATAAATGACAAATATGCTTGCTAAGTGACGTAAAATGTTCCTTAAGTGCGGGCTTAGGTTTAACGAATTAAAAAACAAGTTTCAAGAAATTAAATGATAAGTAAAGTAAAAAGTTTTTTTTTTAAATAAATGACAAGAATTAAAATTGCATAAAAAGTAAATGACATGTAAACGTAAATGTGTGTAAAAATGAAAATTATTAATTATTTAAAAACCTTTATAACCCACACTTAAATTCCAAATCACTAATCACTTAGCAAACACAAATTAACTACTCACTACTCATAATGATAAAACAAGTAAATCTAAACATATCAAAAATCATATAAAACAACATTTAATAAAAGACTAAATTAAATCTACACTAGTATTGAAAAAGGGAAGAGAACGTAGAACCGAATTGGAGACCCGCAATTAAATGAATACCACCCGACTTATTTAGCTAAAACAAATAATCAAATTCAGTCTAGCTAAATAAGCCCTTAAGCTCCGCGCCTCATGAGATGACCGGTACCCATATCAACATCAAAACACAAACTGTTAAAACAGTTATATATTCACAATAGAATTTTAATTCCTATCACTGTCAATAATCGGCCCAACTATCCAATACTTGAACCAAACTAAGGTTAAATCTTAACATGTATCTAAGGCCCAGTTTAATCAATCAAAAACGCAAGCCTAATAGAAATATCAAGACCAAATTCGGCCCAACAGATCAAATGAAAGGCCCAGCTTGATTTTAAGCACCAAACGCACATAAAATGCTATGTCACAAAAAGCTTTCTAGCAAAACAATCTTAATCAATAAGCAAATTTGATACTTAAGGGAAATAAACAATCCTAAAAAAATAAAATAAGCACTTAGAACAAGATACCATAACATTAAGCTAAATGATTTTTTTTAAGCTAGAACGAGTTTTAAACTAAATCTTCTAACTAAGCTAAATTCTTAACATGTTAAGCATTCAATTAATCAATCAAGCAAACGCAAGTAGAAACTTAAACTATTAATAAGCAAAAAAAAAGAACTTAAATGATTCAAAAGACAAATCGAATAAGCATATAAGCATACCAAAATTGGATCTAGCATTTTAAGCTCACACTAAGCCAAACAAGCTATTTAGAAACTTGTATGAACAGAAAATATGAGCTTCTAATCAAACAAAAACGAAACAAGCACAATAAATAGCTATTTTCGAGCTTATTGTAGCTTATCATTTGAAAAGTGCTTAAAAACGATTCAAAAGGAATCGAATGAGCTGGGATAGCTTATAGGAGTCATTTTCTAAGCCTCTAAGAACTTTTGAGAAAGATAAGCCACGAAAATAAGCACGAATTTTCAGCTTATAGAATAAGCTAACATGAAATGTAGATTTAACGAGATATTAAGCAAATAAAAAGCAAAACGAGATCTTCAATGAATTTTAAACCAACATTAATTCATCATTACATTAAACTTGCGAAATAAGAAAGGTACAATAAGCTGGAAAATAAAAAAAATAAGCAGTTACAAACTTGAAATAAGCTAAACAAAAGAAAACTAAACTAAAAAAATAAAGGAAAAAAACCCGCCTCATGTTGAGGGGAGCGTCTGATCTTTTATAAGCCAAGAAGGGTTAAAGTGGTAAAATACCAATCATTGGCCATTATTAGCCATCACACGGATTAAGAGGGGTGCAGGGATGGATCCACCGTTAGATGGCTGCCACGTGAGCTGTTGATGCTGCGTCTTTTTTAAGCAGAAGTTGTAGCCGTCTGATCATTTGTATTTCTTTGTCCTTTTCTTCTTTTATTACTTCTAGTCCTATTTATTTCTTCCACTACCAAAAGCCAGCTGTCAGCTCGTGAATGGACAAAAAGGTAGTGGGCGCGTGAACATGCTTTATGAATTAATTTGGAGACATGAAAATCACTCGCCCAATTCATGCAGAAACATTCTTCATCTCATATTATAATTGGGCCTTGATTTAATATATTAACACATGAAATGGGCCGAAAAATCCATCTTGGGCTAAAATCATTTAGGCTGCTGGGCTAGCTTGATAATGGGCTGGAATGATTTGAGCTTGGGCTAGTGAATATATAGGCTGGCCCGGCCCATTAAGTGGGTTACGGGCTGGCCCAATAAGATCCGCTGGCACTGCTGGACTCGTTTTCTCGCGCTCTTTCCATTCTCGTGCTCGGTTTTGTCCGGTTTTGTCTTTATTTTTGTCCATTTCTTTAATATCCGTACCTGCACATACACAAACATAAAAACAAGCATATATTTGCCATTTTTATTATGTTTTTGGTCTTTTGGGTTCGTTTTTCAAGGTAAAAAGTATGTATAAAATAGCAAATACCACCTATACATCAGGCGTACCTGACCACGCCTAAAACTATCATAATACCATCATTACTATTGTTGCAACACACTTTTATCTCATCCCACCAAAGTAACAAAAGTATTTACATGACAAAGTTTATCAACTTCTTATTTCACTTTTATTTTCAAAAGATCCCAAACACAAGAAGCCTTGTTCTTGAATAGAGATTCAAGAACCATAAAGTAAACATAAGAAAATCTTGAAATACTTACAAGAAGAGAGGAATCAAGATGAACAAACAAGATCTATCTACGAAAACCTTAGATCTTTAACCCAACAATAACCTTGCAAAACCTTCTTAAAATATCAAAACCCTAACTTCTTGAAATCTTATAAACCCTTGAAAACAATGATCAAACCCTTGGAACACCCTTAGATATGAGTAGAAATGAGATTGGAATATATAAATCTTGCTAGAAATCAAAGTTATGAACTTTTTGTTGTGGTTGTTTCTCACCGTCGCCCAAAGGAAGAAAAAGGAGAGGAGAAACATATTTTGTGGGCTTGTATGTGTATGTTTAACCCCAGATGTGAAGATGTGTTAGTATTTATAAGGAAAGTTATCCTTGGACCCAAAGCAAGTTGCTTGGAGCCAAAGGGTGAGCCATATGGGTGGTTTGGACAAGCCAAGTCAAGAGGAAGGGGGTTTTATAGTTTGATCACTAGACAACTTAATTAAATCAAGATTCTACATGTTTGAGGTAGTGGAGTTGTGGTCTAAGGTTTGAGCTAGAAGAAAAGCTCATGTCACATGCATGGGGGCATGCTTACAAACATCACCATCTTTGCATGTATGCTTGAAATTCAAAATAAAGTAGAAAGATTCCACAAGAATTAATTTAAGTGTGTATGTATGCGTGTGAATTGATTAGGGGGGGGGGATGACCACAAAATTTTGGGCTTCTAAACCCGAGATATACGATACTAGAGTTTATGTGAAAATATTATGAGTTTTCGGGGTTCTGTTTTATCAAAACGAGAAAAACGTAATTTGTACGTGAAAACGTAAAAATCGTAACCGAAAGTGTACGTAAACCACGTAACACTTTGAAATGATAAAATAATGCATATAACACGTTGACTAATCCAAGTCCGGAGTCAGAATACATCCGATGACGTTTTTCATATTTACGCGGGACAACTTCCCTGTTTAACAAAAATTTTACACGTAACTCATAAAAGTTAATATAGCAAACGGAAAAGTTTAAAATAATGACCTAAAATTTACGGGGTGTGACAGATTGTGAAATGGTTTATAAGACAATGACAATTCAAGAAGTGTAACTGACGAATTCGTCATGACACATAAATTAATAGAGGATTTAAAAAACATCCACACACTACAACGAAATTCATAGGAAAGTACTAGTGCAAATATCTTGGGGGGATACGGTCCAAAAAGGATTCGACTTAGGTCTCACTATGCAAGGCAGGAAAAATATCTCCTTAAGCATTAACATGATCTATAACGACGTTAGGGTTCATGCGACTTTTCCTTCATTTCCCTTCTGGTTACCAAAATTCTGATTCTTTAACTTCGAGCACTCACTCCTCTAATGCCCTTACTTTCCACACTTATAGCAAGTAACTACAATCTTCTGATTTTCCACTGGGGATCTCTGAGTTGTTGCAGGAACAGTAGTCCTATAATTTCTAGTCATGTGACCAACTCTATTGAAGTTGTTGCACTTTACAGTACATGGACAAGTGTAATGTAGCTTACACTTGTAGTAGATAGGAAACTTCCCAGCATATCCATTCTTTTTATCTGGTTTAGCAGTGTAAGTTCTCACAACCTTTTGTCGTTTGTTTTGTTTTCTCATGTTGTTTTGGTAACCTTATTACAACTTCCTTTTGTTTTTTGCATTCCTTGCAACCTTGGCTCCCTAAGGTACGACCCGAACTATCGAGTCGTGGGCCACGTGGATTTTTATCTCGTAGATAGCAATAGCCTCAATCTTCGCGAAACTCATTCCATGTCTTATCATCGGCATTTTCTTCAAAATCATTCCATGTCTTATCATCGGCATTTTCTTCAAAATCAAACGGAATATAATGTTACGAGGTGACGGGTTAAAGTCGTGTTTGAATTAATTGACATGTTTTTAAGCGACGGGTTATGAGATGACATAGGTGTTTTAAAATTATAGGACGGGTGTTCAAACTCGGAGTTGAATAACAAGGTAACGAGTGGGATCGACAGACTGTGACGAGTTTCAAAATCATATGAAGCAGTTTTATGTAAAGTCATGAAAAGTTTTAAAGACCATCATATTACTCGTAATGTCTTAGGAAAAGTCTAAAAACCATTGTGTCACTCACAATGTCTTAGGGAAAGTTCTAGTATTTATATAAATAACCTATATGTAAAACAAATGTAAAAAGCACATAAGGCAATGTAAATGCACATATATGGCAAATGGGATCACGTAGTGCTTATGCACACAAAGTGTTTATGATGCTATGTGATGCAATATTTATGTAGCGATTATAGTTTAGGCCTAATATGCAACCTAGTTCTCTATAACCTTGGCTCTAGATACCAATTTGTCAAACCCCCAAAATATCATAGCAGAAGGGTTATTGGGGGTGGTAACTTCATAATATACAAGAAAAAGATAAAGATAACGACCTCTAAATAAGTCATTTAAAAATACTCTGGTTGATACATAAAATTGAAATAAGTTTTTAAACAAGCGGTCCTAAAAGTATTGCATCAAGATAAGTTATAATTTTATAACATACAACGAAAAAAATTTGAATGCAAGTAAAATCCATGAAATGTATCCATGATGAAGGCGGACTCCAATGCACTTCACAAATGACCTTACGGGATTAAGTACATGAGAATACATGCTTAAAAGTGTGAACATAAAGTTGGTGAATTCATAGGTTTAATCAAATAGTAAGGTGGACTGCAAGATTTAAAGTGTATGACTATTGTAACACATACAATATCACAAAAAGTAATTATGATTGCACCTAAGCTCATGACACCGAAGCTAAACAATGTTATGTATGAAAATCAGTGTAGGGTAAATTGCTTAAGTAGGTGTCCAACCTACGACCACCTAAAGTTCTGACATGGTATATGTTCATTTGATCGGTACCTTTATGTTATACATCATGTTTGCATAAGTATCATTAATGAAAGGTTAAGAGTAAGAGAGAGGATGCTAGATGGTTTACTTGATACACATTTTCATTAAAGAGAGAAAAAAGAGGGAAATTGAGGATACAAAATGGCTAAAAGTCTTTTCTAAACTAAAACTAATGGGGTATTTATACTAATCTTCCTACCTTCCTACTTTGTCTATTTGGTCAACATTTACTTAAGTTTAACCAAAACAGACTTATTACAATATAAATAAAACTAAACTATTATTTATTACAAGACCAATTCCTAACACTTTTTATTCCTAACAATCTCCCCTTAAGGGTTGATTATAACGAACGCTTCATTGATGATAGAATTGGTCTTCCATTCATAAACGACTCCTATCTTCTCATCTGCTCGCGATACCTTAGAGGCTTCGTAATCTCTCTTTCATAAGCTTTCATTATCTTGAGGTCTAAGCTTCCAACCAGTGGAGTCTTCTTCAAAAACCGTGTCCTAAAGATCTTCATACTTACTTCTTTAAGCACCTTTTTCCAGCGTAGCATCACAAAACTTTGCTATCTCTACCAGACTCATACGCCGCTTCTTATTCTTGATGTTCAAGTAAATCAAACTCATAGTTGGTTTATCTACAATAGAGAAGGGATCACATTCTTCAATACCAGGAAAGATCAATGTTGGTGCAGTGAAGTTGATCTTGATTTGGTAGCTCTCTATTCCTAGCTGGAAGTCATGAACTCTCTCCTAAATCACACAGCTTCTGATGAACGTATGAATAGAATTCAACAACTTGTTCTCACGGTAGTTGACCTTCTTGTTCAGGCAAAGGTAGTACATATCTTCAATATCATTCTTGTTTAGATACTTAAAGTCTGCTTCAGAAAAGTTACTTGGTTTGTTATTTTCTCTTATCACAATGATTTGTTCCATGAAATCAAGCCTGTGTTGTTGTTCAATATTAACTCTAACAACTTCAACAATCCTGTGATCAGAGAAAAATTCTTCTGGATCATTTCTGACTTTTCTGTGATTGATCTTGTACATCCTCTTGTGCCATGAATCAGACCAATGTTGAATCATCAATCGTGCTTCTTCGTTGAAATTCTTGAATTCTTTCTTTACCCATCAATTCATCTTTTCTTCCAAATCTTCTTCAGGAAATAGATCTGCATGAATCTTGTGAAGTGAAAGAACATACCTCTTCTCCGTGGTATTCCCATGCTTTAAGAAGAATAAGTCTTTGTTGTACAAATACTTTGGAGGTTCATTAAGGTTTCTCTGGGGACCAAAGAAAACAAGAGCATATAGCTTTGGTTGCTTTAAGTCCTCCTGCCTGCTTTCCTAAACTATCTGATTCTCCATGTAGTTATGCGATCGTTCCAAATGGTAGGCATATTCTTTAGCATCTCTAAACTGGTTACTCAGCATATCTCTAAGTTTCGCCTCCATTCTTTCACGATCAAAGATAGTTGATACACGCTTATCAACATTCTGAAACTCATTAATAAATTCTGGAGTTTCATCTCCTAGTATCACCTCATCTTCATCAACAACTGGATTATCTACCCAGGAATCCCAATCTTGTTGTTGCGGTTGTTATTTTGACGTTGTTTCTTGGTAGATTGTTTTGACGAAGATCCACTTGCAGACTTTGAGCTTTTCATTGTCTTTTACCCTTTTGTACTTTTCTCCCCCTTAGGGTGAGCATCATCTCCCTGATGGTCATCATGATCACGTTTGCGAAAGGCATCAGTTCTGCAAGGGTCAGTTGAGGCTGAAGACTTTTCATACTTAGCCTTAAGAACATACCACAAATCCGATTTCATCTTTAAATAAAGTTGGTGTTAAAGATCAGAAGTTTTTGTTCTAGCAGTTGAAGTACTTGCTGTAGGATGCACATTAAGAACTGTGTTCTGCATGTGGATTTTGAAAAGTTCTTCAATTATCTTTGGCGCATGTGCATCAAGTTCTTGTGATATCAAATCAGGTACATCAGCTTGTGAAGACCCTCTTTCTTTGTTGATAACGTCAGCCACTATAATTGGAAGATTATGATGCAGTTGTTGTGCACGCGGAAGTTTTACAACTCCCTAGGCAGAGTACCTAATCGTTGTAGTGTAGTATAGGCAAGACTCGGGGGTTGTTATCGTTCTCCAGGGGAATAGTTTGGGTCGACTCGTATCGAGTGTCACTAAGGTCTAAGGGTTGAGAGAATATTATTTTTGTATTTTTATGTTTATAAGAAAGCAAATAAAATCTCGGGTTTGAAGGGGTTTGATTTAAACTAATTAACTACTAATCTATTTCTAATATAATCTAACTATGTGGAAACTCGCATAGGTAAATAAACGTGTTTACTTAATCATGCTCTACTCCTTAGTTTGCTCTTCCTAATCCTATTGCCCGTCACACTTGTGGTGTAATGTGTAAGTATTTCCTAATTCACAAGCGAATTACACGAACCCACTTTCTATGCAATATTCCGTTAAGGCAACACACAAGTAAGGTAGTATGAAGACTATTACAAGGCCCCTAAGAGTATATTACACGCGTTCAAACACTTAAAAGGTGATCAACCATATTAGGGCAAGGTAGTATGAAGATTATTGTGATGGTATCCTTTCTACACAATCGCGTTTCCCTAGACGTCTTTGCAATCAATAAAAAAGCTAGTTTTCTAGAGCCTAACGTGCACATCACCAACAAGAAGCAATAGAAAGAAGAATTACCAACCAAGTTTCATGCAATCATAAGCAAACACTAATTAATTTAGCCTAATATGTTAATTGAAAGTAAAGAACAATTAATCAAACAATACATAGACATATCGAAAGATTAAAGGGATAAAAGGACTTCACTTCAATTAAACATGGAGTAATGGTGGATACAAAAGGGTTATAAAACCCTAAAAACATCTGCACTAAGGCACCAAGTCATTCCCTAAATATTACCCACGAATTCCACACTTAAACCCTAAAAATAAAGGCTGTATATATAGGAAAATAGTCGCGACGAC
>BQNB010120998.1:0-20532 GCA_026074375.1 Tanacetum coccineum
GAGTTTGGAATGTAGTCTTTGGAATGTCTTATTCTCGTACCCTAAGCTGGTGATATCCTGATCTTAGATCTATCTTTGAATAAATACTGGATCCTTGGAGTTGATCAAATAAATTGTCGATCCTCAGGAGTGGATAACGATTCTTTACTGTCAGTTTATTTAACTCACGGTAGTTGATGCACATCCTGAATGACCCATCCTTTTTTTTAACAAACAGGATCGGGGCTCCCCAAGGTGAGGAACTAGGTCTTATGAATCCTTTGTCGGAAAGCTCTTGTAGTTGCTCCGATAATTCCTTCATTTCGGATGGAGCCAATCGATACGGTGCTCGAGCTACGGGCGCGGCTCCTGGAATCAGATCGATCTGAAATTCCACTGGTCGAGCCAGAGGAAGACCTGGCAAGTCCTCGGGAAACACTTCAGGAAAGTCTCGGACGATTGGTACGTCCTTAATTTGTTTTCCTTCCGACTTGTCCTCCTCTTTCTTGGCGGATATCTGCGCCAAAAAGACCTGGCATCCCTTCGCCATGTACTCTTGAGCCTTTGAATATGAGATAACTGCCAACCGAGATTCTCTCTCGTTGCTACTTTCGTTGCCACAAAAAGTCAAAGTTTCATTCCCATAGGGAACTTGAACAAGTTTCTCATCGCATACGATCACGGCGTGATACTTTCTTAACCAATCCATGCCGATTATAATGTCGAAACTACCCAGTTCTACGGGCATTAGATCTATGTGAAACGGATGGTCTAAGAAATTTAAAGTGCAACCTCGTATAATAGTGTCTATCCCGACTATTTTCCCATCAGCTAATTCGACATCATAACTATTATCTAATGGAGTTGGGACGATGTCAATCAAGGAACTAAATGCAGTGGATATAAAGCTTCTATCGGCACCAGTGTCGAATAAGATAGATGCATAGTGGTTGTTTAAGAGGAACGTACCCGTAACAACATTGGAATCCGGGTTTCCTGATGCATTCTCTCTCTTCTATGCATTCCTAACTGCATACACCCAGCATTGTGCATTCCTATTCCCTCCATCCTTATTCTTCAACTTAGGACAATCTCTCTTGAAATGCCTTGGTGCTCCACACTCAAAACAACCATTCCCCTTAGGAGTTGCCCCATTGCCCTTCTGAGTATTAGTAACGTATGTGTTGTCAGTATTCCTACAATCGAGGGCAAAGTGCCCTACCTTGTTGCACTTGTGGCACTTTTGGGTGCATGGTCCATTGTGGTGAAAATGGCACTTAGTGCACTTGGGCAAAGATCCCCCATACGGCTTCTTTTTGCTTGTCCCCATATTGTAGACCTTGGAGACATTCTGCCTCTTGAAGGGTTGTTGTTGGTGACCATGGTTGTTTCTGGATGAATCATCAGCCTTCCTCTTATTATCGGACTGCCTTTCTGCGTAGGTGCAGAGTTTCTGATCCATCAAGTCGTTGGCCAACTCAATAGTCTCATCTAACGTCTTAGGTCTGGTAGATTTAACGTTCCCATAAATGTTGTCAGGAAGTCCACTGATGTACTTGTCAACCTTCTCGATTTTGTTGGTAACAAACTTGGTACATATCAGGGTTAGCTCTTGGAAACGTTCAGTGTATGCTGGAACATCGTTCCCCTTGACCTTTAGGTTCCACAAATCGATTTCTAATTTCTTGATTTCACCCTGCGGAAAATACTTGTCCGTCATCTTTTTCTTGAGTACTTCCCAAGCCATTGCATATGCCTCAGGACCTAAGGTTCTTATCAGACCATTCCACCAAGTCAAAGCAGCACCTAACAGAGTGCAGGTGGCAAACTTCACCTGATTCTCAATAGTACAACCACTGATGTTGAAAACTGACTCCATCTTTTCAATCCACCAAGTCAAACCGACCACGCCTTCAGTCCCCTTGAAGTTTAAAGGTTGACACTTCATGAAGTCGGTGTAAAAACAAGGGCGCGCAGTTTGCACATTCCTTCGGTTATCCCCGTGTAAACTGTGGCTTCCATCTCTATTAGTGGAGTTTCGCAGAAGGGCTTGATCAATCATAGCTTGGATGCATTCTGGAGTCATGTTGTTTGGGTTGGTGTTGTTAGGAGTAGTATTTGGTCCTCGTCTTGTCGCAGGTGCCATGATTCGTCTACAACACAAGAGACAAAACCATAATTATGACAGAATATAATAATGTATAGATGAGATAACAACACAGGAGAGGGATATAGTACAACATAACGCATCTATTTCATTCATAACTTTGAAAATTTTACATGAAATAGTTATCTGATTACACAAAATACAATACAAAAGATCTAAGGCTATGCTAGCGGGGAAAACCCCTAATACATAACATGCATGTACAATGACCTAGCAAGACGAAATGACATAAACCACTAGATGTGACTGTCCGCATCCCCTGAAGCATCCTGGTGATCCGGAATCCTAGCATCTGGTGCTAGCTGTCTAGCTCTCCGTTGTCCATGCAGTGTTAGCAACTCGGTCTACATGTCGCCCATCTCTGGCCTCATGTCTCTCATCACACGGAGAGTCTCTACCATCTGTGCTTGATGCCTATGGTCAGTCTCTCGAAGCGCTGGTATCTCAGCCTGCTGCATCTGAAAGCGAGTCTCATGTACCTGATGCTGTGTCTGAATGAGAGTACCTTGCAGTTGTAGTTGTGTCTGATGTGCCTGGAGATGGGTCTCGTGTGCATACACATGATCACGGTGGGTCTAAAGCTCCTGATGGGTCGCCTGACTCAATCCTATCGAGTGAGCCCAAGCCTCTCGGGAAACATAGGCCTCCTCTTCCACCATCCATACTATTTCCTGGAGAGTCATCCTATCCTCCATAAGTAAGTCGACCCGTTGCGAGTCCATATCGACTCGTCGTGATATACAAGACCTACTATCTTGAGCATCCTCTAGTAAGGCATACAAGTCCTGTGTATCATGCTCATGGAGCTCAGCAAGCTCTGTAACTCTAGTATTGACCTCTCCCACGGTCATAGGTGCTATCTCAGGAACTGCCTCTGCCGGATCTACCCAAGTATCACTAATACCATACCCAATCTCACTAATCCCATGCCGTCTTGCTTCAGCATCTACGGTGCTGACAAACCCATAATCTACCCCTCGATCTCTGAAAGGTCTGGCAGTAGAACTCTCCCCGATCTCATATCTGGAGCCTAGAGTGGACAAACACAACCTCTTGCGAGGTGGCTACTCAGACTCGAGAATATCATCCCTACGGTCAACAGGTGGTGGTATGTATAGAGATGGTGGTAGTGGTGGTAGTGGAGGTGATGGTAATGCGGCAGTAACTGCATCAATAAGGGCCTGAGTGGATGCTATCCTGAGTGTCTGGATTTGGGTTGGACACCCAGATGGTGGTAGTAATGGTGATGGCACAGGCGGTGGTGATGAATGTGCAGGTGGGGCCGTGCACCTAGCAAGGCGTTCTCCTGCAGAGGGTGGTGATAGTGAGATAGGTGGTGATGGTGATGGAGTAGTCATGGCCAGAAGTCTCTCGACCTCTGCCTCTGGTGGAAGGGATATGAAAGCCTGAGGCCGGACAGTAATCCTAGCCCCAATAGTAATGTCAGTGGAGGGTGGTGGTATAACAGGCTTTGTTCCCTCAGGTGGGGAAACAGGCTCATCAGTAGGTACAACAACAGCAGAGTCGGCCAGAGCTAAGTGCTCCTCCTCCTCCTCGTCCTCCTCATCCTCATCATTGGCGTCATCCCTAGATGAATCGCCGTCATCATCATCTCCATCATCTCCCCCGTCCATAGGATAGTCAACCGGACCATCCTCTGTCTCATCATCCTCGTACTCCTCTGGATCCTCCTCGGGATCCGACTCAGTAACATATCCGGGTGACTCAGCAGTAGGTGAATCAACAGGAGGTAATGGCTGCTCCTCAGCTGGAAACTCATGCTCATCCTCCAATGGTATATACTCAGGGTATATAGGCTCTGGCACGTAGTCAGGATCATGTGCCTGTACGAACATAGGCTCACGCTCATCCTCGTCCTGAGGAACTGGCGGTGTCTGTGGATCCTCTAGGCCTGGTATGAAATCCGGTGATGGTGGGGCTACTGGCTGCATCGGGAGTCCGTCGTATCCTAATACGATGACCCGTGGAATGCCTCCCTCAGATACCTCCTCATCATCGGCTCCCCAGAAGGCTCTGCCGGGCTCAGAGTCGGTGTAGACGGAAGTGTAGGTGACAGCGGATGATGCAGAAGACATGACTGCTGCAAAAGCGAAAATAACTTATATAAGTATTAATTATAAGAGAGATCTGTATGTTATGTCTATAAGTTTTACTTATAAGAGACTTATAGTAATATACGTAATATAATTTATATATGCGTATATTAATCATGTAAGCACTTAGTAACTACTAATGCTAAAACAGTGTGTATCATGTAAGCATGTATGCGCTAGATGCAAACAAGTAATGTATGTATGTCCCTCGCAAATCCCATTTGTGAAAACAGTGTTTGAAAATGGTTATAGTCCAGACAAAAACTTTTGACCTGGTTCTCTAAAACCTTAGCTCTTGATACCAATCTGTAACATCCCCAAATCTGGGTAGCAGCGGAATATAATGTATATCCGAAGGCGTTACTTCATAGATCAATAGCACAAGATATGAGAACGACCACTAAACGTGTCGTTTGAAAAAGATACATTGGATTAACAAAATACTTGTTTGTTACATATGTAAAACCTACAAATTTCAATAAATGTAAAATTACCAAAATACCCCTAATGCAAGAAAATCTATAAAAGTTTAAACAAATTTCAGTTTAATTATAGAAATTATGAAAATACAATATTTAGCAATTATGAAATTTTGTAAGGTTAAAATACTTTATGTTATACAAGGAAATTAATTAAAATTATTATAAGTATATATGCCGAATCTATATATGTATTTAATTAATTTATATATTACAAAATTAATTAAATAAAATATGGATAAATATATAATAATTATGTAAATGATAAAATCTGAATTAATACTCTTTGAAAGCCCATAGGACTCGGCCAAAATTGTTTGTGTATATCTTTTTTCATTTTTCATTTGTAAATTCTTCAAAACAAAACAAACCGAACCCTAAATAAATTAAGTGGCGGCACAAAGAATTTTCCAGGACTTGTGCGATTTTTCTAAGATCATTTGAAGGTTAAGGAGTGTGGGAAAAATAGTGGGAAGCTTGGGAAGTGCTTGATTCGATTTTTGGTATTGCTTTGGGTTCGAAAATCATAACCGGGTGCATAAAATCATAAAATCATCAAGGGCCATCAAAGGTAATTTTATAACTTATGTTTCATCATATTAATATGTTATATACCTGGGAAAAATGTTCATGCACTTTATTTTGATTTTATAAATTGAAACATATTCAAAACCCTAATTTAGAAATGAAAATGAAATCGGCATATAAAATAATTGTAAAATTTATTTTATATTTTTCTAAGGTTTTTCATATCTCATATAACTCAGAAAAATTGTTGGAATAATTTATAAATGATTCGAATAATTATTGGAGATTTATTTGTGTTTACCGAATTCGAAAATAAGGGAAAAAGGAAAGAAAATGGTTAAAATGAATTAGGGTTAGGGTTTTGTTATTTTTTCCAGGTGTAATTAATGCCAATGATTGGGAAATAATTGTGTTTGTGATTGGGGAAAATTTGATTAGGGTTTTGTGAATTAATTTGTTAGCCGAATTGTGATATAAGAGTATAAGGACTTGTTTTGTAAATTCTGAAACTATGGGGTCTATTTTAGACATGTTATTATACTTAGTATATTCTGTATAAAATAAGTTGGGGGGTATAAAATGTCATTTTGATATTATTTTGGATTTAAAATGGTTAATTACAATTGACCAGTTTTGTAAGTTTTTGATTTTCAAAGGTTATACTTATGGGTGAATATATGCTTGGGCTTCTGGATGTGAATTATTATACTCATGTGGGCGGTAACTTGTATTGTGATTTTTTTGTGGGAAATTTTTTGTGGGGAGGATGGATGCATTTTGTTTGAAGGGTGTTTTTTGGCGTTTTTTTGCAAGTTTAGGCGTATAATAATATTCTGCATTTTTGAGCAGTAGAATGGATAAGTTGTTTGTTATTGTTTAGTGTTTTTTTAAATAATTAGTTATGGATGAAGAATGTAAATAATTAGATATAATGAAATTATTAATTGTGGGTTGAGAGTCTTTCATCTTTCATTTAGTATAGGTTGATTTTTGTCCATACAATTTGCGGTTGGTTACTATTGGATTGATTATATTAAGCGTTTTTTTGCTCTACCGTTGGTTAACTGAGAATTGTATTTGTGTTATAGTTTTATGGTAGGAGTTTTGGAGTTTATTGTAGCGTGCGCATTATGGTGTGTTTCATAATGTACACTTTTTTTCTATTGCTTTTTATACGTGGGTTGTATTTGTGTTGGGCTGGGATATCTGATAGAGATAGTGCTAAATGTTTTGTATTTTTGCTGGGAGTTATGTGGGTCTGAATGCGTGGTCATATATGTTGGGGCTATTGTAATGTTCGTGCTACATTTGTACAGTGATATTGTTTATGATTCTGTTTTTGTGGTTTGTTTGTGTTCTTGTTATTGTGGATCCCTGGTATGGCTAAAGGTTGGTAGTGGTCTGTGGTTTTTATAAGACTGCATGTATCCGGAGTGGATTGCCTTAAGTGTCGTGGGGTATGTAGCTACACACTTTTGGTAGTGGTAATAAGACTTTCGATGTTTGGCGTTAGCACTCCTTGGGATGTGGTATTATTAAGACTTATGTGGTGGTTTTGTTATATGGCCCACGTTTAGCACACATTGTGGATGTTTGGTTTATGTTTGGATTGTTTATGCTGTTAGCTTGTATGATAGCTCACTTATTGTCCCTGCCCTGCCCATGTGTTTTTTTTTTTATTTATCACCAAGTATTTTGTTGTGTGGTTTATTTTTTTTATTGTGGTTTAATTTTTTTTTTGGATGTCCTATCACCCTATGACTCCCTCAACTACTTTTGTTGGAAGTTTCTTTTTTTTAGCATCATTTTTCAGGTTAAGTAAAATAAAGCCGTTGAGACTAATGTTGATGCTAGGAGAGAAGTGGCTTTAGTAAGAGAGAGAGAGAATTGTAGAGAGAGAGAGATAGAGAGTTAGAGAGAGGAGAGTAGGAGAGAGGAGAAGAGGTTAGAGAATAGAGAGTAGTAGAGAGAGTGGAAGAGAAGTAGAGAAGAAGACCTTTAGGATACGGACTAGTGGCTAGTGAGAGAGAGTAGAGTAGACGATAGAGGAGAATTTTTGATAGTAGAGATAGAGAATTAGAGATTTAGGTTTAGAGAAGATAGGGTAGAGGAGACAGAGAATTCTCTTAGGGAATATTGGCTTATGGAGCTATCATTTAATTGTTCTTTTGATCATTTAGACTTATGTTTTTTTGTGAATGATGGATAATTTGTTCGCTTTGCGATTGTTTGCGATGGTTATTGCTTTATTGTTTGGATTATGGGCTTTGCGGCAGTTCGTTTGTATGACCCATTACTTGATCATGCAAGACTCATTTATCTTGTGTTGGGTTATTTGTATATTATGGCACATAGTGTCCAGTTAGTATTATTTCCTTTTCCTTTTTGTATCTCTATAGTAGGACACCATTGTGTTATGTAACGATATCCATGAAGTTGCTCTCGTGATTCCGCCTTGGCGGGCGGGGTTGTGTGTGTGATAGATTTTTGTATCAGAGCCTTTGGTTATAGAGTTAGTAGTGGTTTGAACCTATCAGACTATAACCTAGGAGTACCTGATGGAAGTTTTGTTTGCGTATTAGGGGTCTATATTTCTAGTAGCTTAAACTAGGATGATTTTTGCCTGCTTTATCTTATGTCTTCTATTTCTCTTCCCACACATTTTTGTTTTTCTTTCTTGTTATCTGGTTGATGTGTTTTTTTTCTTGGGACTCTATTTGTTGATGTGCCTTGTATGAATCGGTTTTTTTTTTTCGATCATTGGTGTTATTATGATTTCGTCAGAGGTGACCCACTAAGTATTACTATTGTTGGCGATTGGTTTGGGATTTGGTATTTTATTACTTCGGGTAAGAAAAGTTCTTTTCAAGGTCTAAGTTTCAAAGTACCAATGAACTTGTAACCCTTGTTGTTAAAATTGTGGGTGGATGAGGGATAGAGAAAGGTTGGTTTTTGTTGTCTTTAGAATTGCATCTATTGTTTGGGATATTTTGGGATATTGTTATCATAAACTGGAAAACAGTAGAGTTTGTTTGTTTTAGTATAGTTGTAAAGTAACTAAAGGATGGGTTAGATAATCTACTGTTTACACATGGAAACTGAATCAGTTAACTAAGGAAGAAGTAGAAGTGAAGTAAGTGGTAAGAAATAGATGAGAACTAAACTAAATGCTTAGATGGGAAAATTTAGGATAAACTAGAAACCGTAGTAACTAAGGATGGGAAAACTACTGTTTACCCATGGAAACTGAAGCAGTTGACTAAAGAAGAAGAAGAGGAAGAAAAAGAGAGAACTAAAGCATTTAAGGAAGAAGAAGAGAAGTTGAGAGCTGAAAGGATGATTGGGTATTGGAAACAAGTTGAGTATGTGGTGTCAGATGATGATTCAGGGGTGTCCACAGCTAGGAGCATGCCTCTAAGGGACGAAGAAGACCCAATAGAATATGGATCAGATGCGGGGTCTACTGGAAGCAACATGCCTTAGTGTAGGATGCGAATTATTTGTTTTATTATGTTTTGATTTTAGGGAACCTTGTTAAATTATGTCTTTGATTTAATTGGTGATTTATTTAATGATATGATTTTGAATTAGTTGTCTATCTTTGTTATGTGTAATTTTGTGTTATATGGAATGCATGCTATCATTGAGAAGTGTGTTCTTGGAAATAAGTACATGTGTGAAAAAGACGCAGTTATAATTATGGTGGCCAACATAATTATAAAGGGTATCACACACATGGACTTGTGACCTTGATGCAATTATCAATGTCTTGTTGTTTATTATATGTTTAATTGTATGTGTATAATTGTATGTGTATGCTGTATTTATATCTTGTAAGTGTTAGGATAGTAAGTTTAGGAAACCCTATTCTCCCCTTGCCTAATTAGTTCTGTAAATATTATCAGAATGGTGAACACTAGACAAGGTGGTGATCAACCCAACATAGCTGCTATCATAGCTGAGCAGCTTCAGAACATCATTCCCCAGATTGTCACACAAGTGACTGCAAATGTCAACAATGCTCAGAATGCCAATGGTGGCGGTGGCGGTGGTGGCCAAGCCAATAACGGGTGTTCTTATAAGACTTTTTAGGCATGTGGACCCAAAGAGTATGATGGCAAAGGAGGTGCGGTAGTACTTAACCGTTGGATAGAGAAAATGGAAACAGTGATTGATAACAGTGGGTGTCTAGAAAACCAAAAGGTGAAGTATGCTGCCAGTTCCTTTATTAATAAGGCGCTGACTTGGTGGAATGGTCAAATTTAAGTGAGGGGCCGAGATGCAGCGAATGGGATGTCTTGGAATGACTTTAAGGCATTGTTGGTGGAAGAATTTTGCCCTAGTAATGAAATGGAGAAGTTAGAGTTGGAATTATGGAACCACAAAATGGTGGGAGGCAATCATGCCGCCTACACTGACCGATTTCATGAACTGGCTAGGTTGGTTCCTCATATGGTGACACCTGAATCGTCACGCATTAAAAGATACATAGCAGGTTTAGCACCCGAAATTAGGGGAATGGTTAAGGCAGTTCAGCCAACAACCATTCAGAGTGCGGTTTTGAGAGCAGGTATACTTACGGATGAGGCAATTAGTTGTGGGACGTTGTCAAAGGGTAGTGAAAAGAGGAAGGCAGAGGATGAGGGTGCTAAGTCTGGAGGGTCTTGGGGAGATGAAAAGAAGGCGAAAGTAGGGACAGGATTCGTGGCAACAGCTCCTCCTAGAAATGAGTATGTGAATTACCCCAGGTGTACTAAATGTAATACCCACCATCCTGTAGGTGGAAACTGTAGAGTGTGTTTTAACTGTCAGAAACCGGGTCATTTTGCTAAAGATTGTCGGGCACCGTTTAGGCAAGTGGCTCCTGTGAATGCAGTAAGGATGAGTAGTAACCAGAGGGCTTGTTATGAGTGTGGAAGTCTTGATCATCTAAAGCCTACCTGTCCTAAGTTGAACCGAGCACCGGGTCAGGCGGGAAATCAGTTGGCCATAGAAGGAAATCGTGGCAGCAGAAACAATGGGAATCAAGTTCGAGGAAGGGCTTATAATGTGAACGTGAATGCGGAGGAGGCCTCGCGGGACCCTAATGTGGTGACGGGTACTTTCTCTTTGAATGACTGTTTTGCTACTATACTTTTTGATTCTGGAGCTGATTTTAGCTTCATATCTACTGAATTTGTGTCTATGTTAAATGTGAAACCTAGAATTGTAAACCCCGGTTATGAGATAGAGATAGCGGATGGTAAAAGGGTAGAAGTCAATAGGGTCGTCTGTGATTGCAAACTAGAATTAGGAAATTCCCTGTTTGATATTGAATTGATTCCAATAGGATATGGAAGTTTTGATGTAGAATTTGTTTAGAATATGTTTCATTCGGCTAAGTCCCTCTCAGTAGAATACACGTGTTGTTGTTAAGTATTGTGAGTATGTGTTTTACCCAGGTTGTGTTTGTATGTTTTATGTTGTTTTGTACCTTAACGTAATGCACCTACCATCCTTTAGTGGAAAACTGTTAGGATAGAGTAGTAGAAGTGAAGAGGGTGTTTTAACTGTCAGGAGGGGGGGGGGGGGGGGGGGGGGGGGGGGGGGGGTGGGGGGGGGGGGGGGAAACCGGGTGCGGTTCATTTTGCTTTAAAGATTGTTGGGGCAGGCACGTCTTTTGGCATATGGCTCCTGTGATTGTGAAACGCAGTATGGTATTTAGTATGTTGTACGAGATGAGTAGTTGTAGTTCAGTTGTAAACCAGAGGGCCTTGATCTTGTTCATCCGAGTGTGGGAAAGATGTCATCTTGATCTTCTAAAGCCTACATGTCGCCACATTAGGTGATTCCGGGTGCACTTGTCTTTGGATCATGGTGCTTGTATTGTTGATCGGGGGGTGGGGTTCATGCACCGGTTGGTGTGTGGGGGAGATTGGGCTCGACCGAGTGTTTTTGTTTAATATATTTATTTCATTTATTTTTTTTTTTCTTACTAGTCGATTTTATGCGTTTTCCGCCTTTTTTAATTTGTAATAGTTTTTAGTTAAATTTATGCGACGGTGTAGCTGCTATTATTTTTACTTGCAATTATTTTAACGTTACATTTATCTACGTGGACACCTCCATACAGTAATTATTTATGTATGCTGTCATCAAGCAAGCAATATATTATTTTTACGGACGGATAAAAATATTTATAAACTTTTTAGTATTTGATTTTTAGTAGTTGCGTTAGTTTTTTAATTTTCAATATTAACGTATTATCGTTTAGCTATAAATTAATTCCGTCTTAGGCATTTCCCGGAAACCACCAAAAAAAAACTTTTTCTACGCCTTCAACAAATACCTACAATTTTTACCATACATATAATAGTTACAAAATATATACCCGGAACCACAAAAATAAATCTACGCTTCAACAAATACCCACTTTTATACCCAATACATAAAAGTTACAAAAATATATCATATATATCATACATATGCCGAATTTGTAGCAATTTATACAAAGAAATATAAGAAAAATATTGTAAGTAGTCTTTGTACATCTTTTGTTCATTAAACCTAGCCCATACTTTGTCTCTTTGACCAAAGACCAAGAATACAAGATCCCTAAAACCCTCAATGTGTTCTTGACTAACTATTTCATACTTTTTGACCAAGACTTGCCTTATATACATGTATACTTGAGATAGAAAAACATACAAGTCTTACACTTAACTAGAAAAGCAAAAATCCTCTCCTTTGGTGCTCTCTTATGCCACGGCTCAAAACCCTCATATATAATAAACCATACAAAATTTTCTTCAACCTATACACACCTACATACAACATATCTAAGACCTACTAAAATGGTTTGAAGCCTTGCTTAACCATTTGCAAGTGTTAAGCAAGAAAATGGAAGATTAGGATTTTCATTTGAAAACTAGGGTTTCTAGAGTGCAAGCTTTGGTTTTATAACTAAACAAGGGTTTAGATACTTTGGTTCATCATCATACATCTCATTAAGGTTATCTAAAACCCTTTATGTCTTTACATTTATCATTTTATGTGTATATAAGTTCTATGTAGTGAAATCACCATTAGGTTACTTTTAAACATGTAAAATATATTTCTGCTTGTGATTATAATTTTGTACACCTATTCATGTGTTATGTGGTTGAATAAATCATGGACTAGAGACTCTAAGGATGTAAGACATGTGATAATAAGTGTTATAATGGACTAGTAACAAAGTGGTTAAACTAAAAAGTTATAAAAACTAGTTTTAAACATATTTTTCTAAAAATATTCAAAAGTTGCTGTTTTAATTCGAAAAATAAAGCCTTCATTTTATATTTTTATAAAATACTACATGTCATGACGATTCCAAAATGATAAGAAACTCGAAAAACCGATTTATAACGAAAAAGATACGACGATTTCAAGTTTACGTTAAATATATACTTTTATAAAACTATTTTTATAAAAGTTACTATTCACCACAAAAACTTATACTTTTAAAACATCAATAAATCAATAAAACTTTTAAATACGAAGACGTACTCGAAAGAATCGCTAAAAACGGAGTTAAAACGAATAAGTTACGACATTTACGAGATTTACGATAACTAAATCTATAAAAATAAATATATAACTGTTATGAACAGTAAAATCACTATTCATCAGAAAAACTCAAATTTTGAAAATGTTATATTTTGATAACTCGTCTTAATACGAAGGCGTGGACGTAAGAAACGAAAGAAACGGACTAAAAACGAGAAAGTTACGCCAGTTTTACTAAAGTATACTTATAAACGTTTTTACTTTATAAATATGATTTCACTAAAACGATTAGATGGTGATGTAGCTATATAGAATTATATGTGGTATTAGTTAATCAAAGTACTATATTACTAGGGAGTTTCATAATGAGGCCTCTTCGGGGTGGCGTATCGACGAGTTGTTGGATTTACGATTTAAAGTGTCCTAGCTCCTCATACGTCACTACATGACCTCTTAATTATGATAGCCCGAACGATAGTATGATGAGCTATACGACCTATAAATAATCAAAGTGTTTAGTACTTATACGACCTATATTGGATTAGGTTGCCTTCGGATTCCTTCGTGACGCATTTTTCTATTGTGAATACTTGTTGATTACCATTCACTCGAGGTGAGTTCATAGCCCCCTTTTTACTACGTGATTGTTTTACAAAATCTACGGGGTGAATTACATTGCTTGTTTTACTATTGGACACAAGTGTTTTTCTAAGTGTTTTCAAAGTGTTTACAAAGTGTATGCTATCCAGATTACTGCCTGAATATTATTGCTAAGTTACCTTATTGCCGTGAAGTCCCTATTTATCATGAACCGTTAATTGCTATTGTAGTAAGCGCGAGTGTTGTGGATAGATCTATCGGGACTGACAATCCCCACCTTTCCTTGGGTCACTAGTTTGATCAAGGTGCATTTAACATTGAGAGGTGTTAGGTTGTTGGCAAGCATCCTATATTCTGATTGGGGCACAAATCTAGTTAAGGCTTCGGGGTCATGAGCTTAGTGCAATAATAAACGTTTTGGACTACTGAATGTGTTTCAGAGTCTACTATTACTTCGATCTTGTGGTCCACCCTTTTTACCGATAAACCTATGATTTCACTCAACCTTTGTGTTGACTTTTAGCATGTAATTTCAGGTCCTAGGGTATGAAGATTGGAGGGGAGCCGTGGCGGATATCAATGAAGACGGATTCTGTGTTTTATCTATATTCAATGCAACTTTTATTATCTTTAAAAACTTAAGTCATCTTTTGGGTATTATGAAGCTTTTGTTTAATTAAGAATGTTTATGACTTTTAAAACATATGGGACCTAATGTATGAACTCTGATATTTTGCTATGGTATCGAATGAAATCTTATCTTAAAATGTCCATTTAAGGTCGTTTCCTATATCTTGATTGTTGTACTTTGACGTAGCACCCCATTGTTACCATTCCGCTGCTACCTGATTTTGGGGGTGTTACATAAAGTGATCAAAGCTCTTTATGGTCTACATCAAGCTCCGAGAGCTTGGTATGAGACACTTTCTTCTTTTCTAATGGAAAATGGTTTCAGAAGAGGTACCATAGACAAAACATTGTTTATCCAGAAGAAAAAGAGTGACATTATGTTAGTCTAAGTGTATGTGGATGACATTATTTTTGGTTCTACAAAATAGTCCATGTGTACAGAGTTTGAAGACTGTATGCACAAAAGATTCCAGATGAGTTCCATGGGTGAACTCACATTCTTTTTGGGACTTCAAGTGAAGCAACTACCTGAGGGAATCTTTATTAATCAGGATAAGTATTTAGCTGACATCTTAAAGAAGTTTGATTTTTTATCCATCAGAACAGCTACTACTCCTGTTGGATCGTTTTGCCCATCTAGGATTATAATAACAATGATTGATAATACGCAACGGAATAATAAAGAACACAATCAAAGTTATGAACAAGGTTTTTCATTGAACGATTTCCCTATTACCCCAACTATAACTTGGGGCTACACCAACTAACTATGGTGTACTATTCGACTTTAATCAGTCGACTATGCTATGTAACTATCTAAACTCTCATTGGGAGAGCTCTAGTTTTCTATAGATGGATATTTTCTAAATGCCTGGACCTCCTTTTATAGCATAAGGAGTCCCAGGTTTACAAGGAAACTAATTAATATATTAATGAGAGAATCAATTAATTATCTTCTCATTAATATTCATTCTTATCTTATTTTGACCAAATCTTTATTTTCTTCTACATCTTGTAGAACTTCATGATGACAATTTTGGTCCTTCTTGTTTCCATCTTGTTTCATTCTTTTATTCACTTTATCTCATCAAATCAAGAATCCCAACAATCTTCCCCTATTTGATGATGACAAAACAAACAAAGTCTCGTACGAACTTCATCATAAAGCCAAAGCTTCCCCTAAAGTTGAGATGTAATCATCTCCCTGAATGAAACAAAATCTTTAATTCTTTCCCTTGACTTAAGATAAGAATTAGAATCCTTGACATGTCACCATACATAATAAGCTGCAAATCATATCTCTGTAATCTTCTTCCCCTTTTTGTAATCATTCAATAGGGGTCTTCTATAGAAATGCAACTTGGATCATAACAGCTACAAACCATATACTACAACTACTAATCCAACCTTCCAATACTTAAAATACCCGCCATGAAGCATAATACAAAAAATGACTTTAAGCAGTAGAAATATAAACTAGCAGTAGTAATAAATGACTAGTAGTAGTAACGAAACACTTCCCCTCAAGTGGTGCATGTAGATGGTTAAGCATTTAATCAATAAGCTTCCCCTGAAACCAATATGTTTACCATCTCTTGAATCTTGAACTTTTAGGCTCTATGTAGTGATCACTGATGAAGAAAATAAAGTATAACGAATTTGATGAAGAAGTAGAATCACCCAAACTTGTGTCTTATGTCTTGCACTATCCACGACGTTGAACTCATACTCCTAATGTATAAACAGACCGCGATCTCTTGACAAAATCCTCATTCTCTATAATGAGACACTGAGCACAATAACGTAACTCCTTCAAGTGATAGCGAATGTGAGCATTGAGCACCTTAAGAAAAATCACACATTCCTAGATTTTGCAAGTCTTCGTCACCATACAAAACAAACAAGTTACCTCCTGCTAAAAGGTAGATAAGAACACGCATCTGTGAGACTCAACTACAATATCAAATAAGTGATAATCAACTGTCTTCGTAATCACATCTTCAAATAATCTCCAAAACAAGCCTTTTAAATGTTTGAGAACATTTAAAAATCAATCCGTTCACTTCCCCTTAAACGAAGCATTCGAGATCCAAATCCATCCAAAAACCAAAATTCATGTATTACCCGATAATCTTGATAAAGCAAAGCAGTACGTTCTAAGTAATCGGAAACTCTAGCGGTACTTCACAACAGCAGCGGTAACAGTTGATCTGTTCAGCGGTACTATTGATCACAACGAGCGATACTTTGATATGGATTTAGTACCTATTGAATAATCGACTGATAGTACTTTTCATGAACATAGCGGTAGTAATAAAAAGCGGCATTATTAACATAGATATGAAGCATATCCATTTCGTGTAAAATCCAAGTAACAGGCCCAACTGGAAAAGTAAGAGTCACAAGTCCATTTAAAATATTAGAGGCCCAAAAGAAAAATATGTCCAGTTTTAATTTATGATACAAATCCATACGGTGGCAAGCAATCATCCCAAGCATAAATGTGATATCAAATACTTAGAGCATTCATAACTCTATCTTACACTTATACGCCTCTTTCCCACGCAGCCACTATTTTTTTTCTTTTCTTATACCTCCATATCAAAAATTAGATACGCTCCATCTATCTTTCATCTTATTTCTTCACTGAATAAATAAACACAAACAAATCAATATTCACGAGCCCCGTCTTATCTCAAACTCTGTTCTAATTTAAATCCAACTCAATACATCTCTTTTCTATATGAACAAAACAAATCTGATATACCCTTTTCTTGTTTATATCGAAACATGAAAAACCCTTCTTGGACGAACCTCAAACATAACATCAATTAAAATCCCATGGCCCAATAGAAATAAAGCCCAATCATAGGCAATTATAACCCTCGATGAACACCAAACAACAACTGTAACTATGTTGAGCAGCGGCACAAACTGTTAAAGCAATATTAACATAAAAAGTATGTAGCAGCGCTTTAATTGTCACAAAACTGTCACTAATCTCATGTCTCCTTCCTCCCATTCGAAATAGTGACACTTTATCTGTTGTTATACTATCACAAATTCATCGCTAATAAGTTGCTCCTTCCTCCCATATCCTTTTGTGACGCTTATTCTGTCACTAATTTCATTGCTAACTTGTTGCTATTCGAGCAGTACTTACAATTTACCCCAAGCAGTACTTACTACTGTTTCAATGATCATGAAGCAATCACCAAGATTACATCGAGCAGCTCCAAAAACCCTCATCGATCCATCATCCATGTATGATTATGTGGACAACAACATTAAAATGAATCCAAATATTCTTCACACAGAATATTTACTCACAATCAATCACGAATGTCAAAACTTGCTGTGATGAACCAATCAACAAGAAAGTGTCATTAATACTTTGAAACCCAACATACATCTTGCTTGTTTCTATCAACTTAAGCATGTGAAGTCATGTCCATCTCGACTAGAGTTCATCGTTAATCCAGAATCAACTCAACAAAGCTAGCCAAGTATGACAAAGGAAAAACATCAAACAAAAATATGACAAACAATACCTTATTCGCAGACATATTCGTCATAGCATAACTTTTTATTAAAGAACCGTATCTGGACGATCGCTCTCCGTCAAATGTAGATATATAAAAAGCCCAAAGAACCTTCAGTCCAAATTTCGCGATGATCCAACGGTTAACGAACAATTTTTGATCGTTTTACCACAGCTGCCCAGAAAAAGACGAACATAAAAACCATATACGAATTTACGGTTTCTTCTTCATTCTTCGATCATAAAACCTTGTAGATCCTAGATCGAGAGCCCCATGGCTCTGATACCACATGTTGTAAATCGTTTAGCCCATCTAGGATCGTTTTACAGATAATATTGAAAACGCAGCGGAATTATAAGAAAGCAATATTATCAAACAAGATTTTTCATTCAAACGATTCCTATTTACCCCAACCTATAACTTGGGGCTACACCAACTACTATGGTGTACTAACTAACTAACTAACTAATATACAAAGCACACACACTTTGTAATCAGACTCTCATTGGAGAAGTCTGTGTTTTCTATGGATGGATTGATTTATTATTCTACGACCTAGGATCTCTTTATATACTAGAGATTCCTAGGTTTACAAGAATCCTAATTAACATAGAAGTCCTATCTTTTGCACTTTAGTCCCTCCATACTTTGAAGACTTCTTTAATTGCGACTTGATCCTTCTTGTTTGAATCTGTTGATTCTTGTATTTACTTTGTCTCCATCAAATCAATTAACGTGGAATGGTATAATTCCCAACACATTCACTCCTTTAAAATCTCATCATTTCCATTAGAAATATTGGAAAACTTTTTACCTAGGGAAGATTCCAAGTACTAAGTACTTAGTCCTCAAAATTTCACTTGCAAATTCATTAATAAGCTCTTTAGCTTATTAGTAAAAAAGCTCAAAAACAGTTCATTAAAACCTTGCACTTTTCATCTAATTTTCCTTTCTAATTTTATGTTAACTCTAGGTTAATTTTGTTTTAGATTCCTTTAAAACACATCTAAGCATCAAGTATTTGCTTTGCTTTAAAAGTTCATCAAGAAATAGCATTAATAAGCAAAATCCAAAAAAGCTTTCCTTAAACCCTAACTTCTTCTGTAAAGAGATCATAAAGCATATTTTCCAGCTTTTTTTATTTGATTCTGTAGATAAAAGTGCAAAGTCCCCCCTAAAAAGTTTGTTAGGTAATAAGCCCCTTAGAAACTTTGTAGTTTTGAGTTTTTGGCTGAAAAGCACTTTCATTAATAAGCCAAAATAAGCCATTAATCGTAGGTCTTTTGTATCTTACTTATAGTTTCAAGGCTTAGGACCATTTTAACTAGAGTGTAAATTTCCCATAGTTAGCCCGCCTACCCTTTAGTTTCATATCTTTCAATATCTACCCTGTCTTTCCTAGTTAAATAAAAAATTAATATTTTTGTTTTTTTTAGTTTTATTAAAATTAGGGTTTATAGTTTAATTGATAAAATTAGGGTTTAATTAGATCATAAAAATTGGGGCTTTTTGTGTCTTTAAATTTCTGCACCTTTGAAGTTTATAAAAATCTATCTTTTCCTAATATTTTTCCAGTAAAATTTGTATTTTCTAGGAATTAAAATAGATTTTAGTCAATTCCTTTTTCTTATATAATTCATAAAAAATAGAAAAATAGTTGAAAATTTTTGATTCTTTTTGTAATAATTTTCATTTTAAATCTAGTATTTTTGAAAAATAAAAGTAAAATTTTAGTGATAATTTTTAGAAAAAGTTTATTTTTAGTTAATTCATTAATCTTTAGAAAATCATAAAAAATTCAAAAATAGTTAAAAAATTCCAATTCTTTTTCCTAAAATTTTCATTTTAAATTTGTGATTTTTAGGTATAAAATTTGTTAAAAGTTGTGTTTTAGATTTTTAAATTTCAATTTTAGCTCGCGTTTTAACGATTAGTGCATTTAAATTTCGTGCTATGGTGGAGGAACAACATTATACCCCAAACCCTTTTTACTTTTGTCAGTTATCTGACTCCCTAACAACTTATCTAAGTCTTTTAAGGCTTTATCAAATTTTTTAATTTTAAATTCAATGCCCTCTTTTTCTTGATTAACTTTTTCAAACTCACTTTTAAGCATATTTATTTCATAGTCTTTACAAGTTACTTCTCTTTTAAGAACTATAACTTCTTCACTAAAAAGAACCTTATTCTTTCTATATGTGATAAGTTGTTCTTTTACAGTTTCTAAACCTCTTTTATAAGTAGCTGCTGTAAATTCAGTTTGATTAAGCTTAACAATCAAATCATCACACTGTTTCTTAAGAATTCTATAATTTTTCAGACAAGTTTTAGAGCAAGTTTTATCAGTGTATACCTTAGAGTCTGAAAATGCCATTAGAGCCATGTTTGTCTGAAGATGTTCTTCTACCATGTCACTCTATTCAAAACCTACACCATCTTTAGCCAACATTGCCTATGAAGATGTGTCTTCATTGTTTTCTTGCTTCTTAGTGTTGTCTTAATTTCTGAATTGACCCTCCTTATTCCTTGGTGATCTACACTCCCTAGCAAAGTGTCCTATCCCATGACAGTTGAAACACTCTACCTTGGATTTATCATACCCAGCAGTATCATTAGCATTAATGAAAATTTTCTTGCCTGTCCTCTGATAGTACCTCTTTGCCCTCATACTTAGCGGAGAGAGTTGCCACTTCAAATCCATTGCTTCTAGATCATCTTCATGAATTTGCTCTAAGTCTTGTTGTAGGAGATTAGAACCATTATGATTCTCAACCATGAAAGCATACATTGCATTATCACTGAAGCTAGCAGTACTAACTTGAGGACTAGCAGTGTTAACATTAAGGCTAACAGTACTAACTTCATATGTAGGTTTAGCAGTATTAACATCATTAGTACTGCTAGTGCTTGGAGCAGTCATAAAAGCCAAGTTTTAAGCACCACTACTTACACCAACAGATTTCTTT
>BQNB010120999.1:0-18707 GCA_026074375.1 Tanacetum coccineum
CGGTTAGTAATTTATAAACATTTATTTAAATCGTAAACGTTTTTACATTTTGTTATTATCAAAACATCGAGAGGTTAAAAAATATAAATAATGTTTTTAGACATTATTTATATTAACAAGTGGGAAATGCATGAAGAACCTGCAGTCTCTTATGCTGACCTCGGGTCCTCTATTGAAGGCTATCATGCAGAGAATGTTGATCACAAAGAACAGACTCACAAACTTGTTCAGTCCACCATGGACTGCCTGGAAAAAAAATCACTAAAAGGGTTGATCTCCTCAAAGCATTAAATGAAGTCAACGAGACTCTTAAAATTGTTCAGGAAGCTATCAAAGATGATCCGGCTCTCAACAAGAAAGTGATTGAAGCCACTAAAGCTTACACCAAGAACTCTACCAATCTCATTGAGCTTCTCACCTTGGTAAAGCATTTTGATTTCTATAGCCTCATGTCTGCAGTAGAATCTCTTAAGGCTACTACTCTCAGTCAAGATAAGTACCTAGCTGAATGGGCCAAGTCATCAACTTCCATGGCTTGGAATCTTGGTCCACGAGTGACAGCTATTGAGAACTCTCAAGCTGCTATCCGCACTAAAGTTTCTTCTCTCAAGTCATATACTTCAAAAATCAAGTCAATGATGACAGAGATTTACAATACCTTTAAAGGTCAGCCTTTCTCTGCTCCCTCAGGTAGTGTTTCTCCAACCCTTGCCATCACTTACGTTCTTGCAAGTGTAAAGGGGGAGAATGATAACACTGCTACTGAAGAACCTCCTTCTCACACTGAGAGGGAGCATGCTGATATGGAGACTGATACTGAGAAGCCTGAGTCTGAAAAAGCTGTAGAAGAACCTAAACATGCAATACCAATATCAACAGTCAAACCTATCAAAACCTCATCATCTGAAGTTCCACCAATCACCACAATCATAAGTACATCCCTACCTGAAAGTTCTCGAGCAACCAAGAGGACTGATAAAGGAAAAGGGATTGCTACTAAGGAATAGCTGGAAATCCAAATTAAGCTTGTCAAAGCTTCATCAGTTGTTCAAGAGGATCTTGATGAACCTATCAAGGTTCCTTACATGATACATGGAAGAATGTATCATTCCATCTCACAATGATGTATATCAATGGGGAATATCTTGGTGGAAAAGGAAGGGGGGGGGTGACAAAGAATGGGAGAGAGGTCTGAAGGGGGATGAAAGGCCCAAAGGTTGCGATAGGGGGGGGGGGGGGTGGGACCAAAGTCTTGAAGGTACATTCAAGGATTTGTTCACGGGGGGAAGAGCTGAAAAAGATTTGGTATTGATCCCAAAAGAAAGGTTCTCACTGCCAATGGGCCTGGGTGGGAAAAGTTTACAAAAGGGGGCTTTCAGGGGGGATGCTTGGAGACTGCAGGGTTTTCTAAACAGGGAAAGAAAACAACATTAACTTACTGCAGGGTCAAGAGTTCTGATAGAAAGGGCTCAACAATGGGAACGGATTTTCTTAGCGTAAAAGTAGACCATTCTCCAGTAGGGAAATCCTCAAAGCCTGAGCCCATCTCTAAATGGTTAATAAATTCCATTATTCCCAACTCCCCAGGACCCTTTTGTTACGGCATGTATTACAGAAAAAATAACAATGGGACAAAGTAGGGATAACTCTTTGTTGTTTTTCTTAAAAAACCCATTCACAAGTTTTTTTTTTTTGCAGGACTTTGGGGAAATCACTTAAGTTTGGATGAATTTTGGGGGGGGGTTTCCAGTGTTGTTCTAAAAAGGTGCGCCTTTTGCGGGCGTGTTTGGGCATTGAAGGCGGTTTTGGGCCTCCTCACGTTAATTTGGAAACGGGGACCTCTAGGCGTCTATACTATATGGGCGTGGCGAGAGATAAAAAGGCATAAAATAGGGAGCGCTATAGGCGCGCTTAAAGGGCGATGGAGGGAGCTGTGGCGGGGGGCATTTTTAGATTCAATTTATATCCGATAAAAAAAAAAATTTCTTTTCAAAAATTGAAGAAAAAAATTTTTACATGGAAAAAAGGGATTCGTTTGTCTTAAACTTTTATTTTCAATATGTAAAAAAACACTTATTGTTAAACTTAAATTATACGAAATTTTAATATTAATAAAAAAATTTATTGTTTATAATATTTTTCATTATTTTGGGGCGCCTTAAGCCACGGGCCTTTAAAAACCAAAAAATTGTGACTTTTTTGCCATTGCTTGCAAAAGGGCGGAAAGGGGCTTGGGTTCATGAACGGCTAACGCCACGGCCCTTTACGTAATTTTTAATCCTTTTGAATTTGGGGGGGTTCTAATTTCTTTGAAAAGAAAAAAGGAAACTCCGTTGTTTAAACAATGGATCTGATTTTTCATTTCTGGGGCTAATATAGTAATTGGTTAAACGGGGACTTTAAGAAAAAATCCTTGGGAAGCTAACTTGGAACATTCAATCTTGGCTCTACCTGCTCCTATCATGGAACATTTGGGCTATATCCAATGGGTCCTCGGAAGGAAAAAAAGGACGAAACACGGGAAATTGTAAATTCCAAAAGTGACGGGGGTTGGGGATTTTGCATATAAAGGAAAGGGGTTCTCCCTGGTAAGGGTGTTCCCCTTTTTTTTCTAAGACGCATGGGTTAATAAGAAAAAACCATGAGTATTAGGGCGATCTTTCTCACTGGAGGTGTTTGGTGGATCCAAATCGGGGCCTTCCAAAGATGGAAATCGACATTTTTCTATAAGGTTGGAGTTGGATTTTCTTCTGGTTTATTCATATCGTAGTAATGGCCTAATTGGAAAATCCAGGACTCTACATAAAGGGAATGGTCTGTTCTTGCCTAAAGCTAAGTAAGGATTGATTGATTGAAACCACCCCTAACTAAAAAAAAAAAAATGGGCTTCAGTCTAGAAATTGGTGAAGTTGAAATCACAGTTGGGATACTAGTTGGGGACTTACGCAATCTTATGTAAATTTTGGTTTTATCTTTTGTAATAGATTGGTTAGGAAAAGGTAAATCTTACCCGATCAATGGGAAGGTTAATTTAAGTTAACATAGTAATCCTTTATTTTGCGTTTTTTCTAGGACTCACTCAGTCTGTTGATGTAAGGGGGACTTAACTGTTTGTACTCGCACTTCACACTGATAAATAACACGTAGGGATATTATATTATATCTATATTTGGGGGTGGATAGGATGTATAGGGGCCAATTTCAGTGTCCCAACGGATCTTTCTACTTTGAGGCTATTGGAATATAAAATTATCTAATAGTATTAGTAACTTTTAATCATTTTTTTCAAAGGTCAACTAAGTGAATAGTTCAACTCAGTGAGTTACCTTTCGGGATTTGCCTCATAGGCCTGTAGGGTCTATAAGGAAAAGGGGGGGGTCCCTCTAAGCCATTCAGTTGTAGGGCAGTTACTCTAGTAAAAATTCAAAGCCTGAGTCCAATAGAAAGAAAAGGTTGATTGGGTTCAGTGGAGTTATGACAATAGGGGGACTCACTGGAAAAAACCACCTATACGAATCTCTAAAAAAACTAGAACGGGTGACCCCTTAATATGAACATGAGTGGACTAAAAATTTTTATTGCGGGTAGTAGGTTTGAATAACAGATAAGTCCAAGGGCTCTTATCTATTCTGAAAATTACAACGATTCCTGAGAATTTGTTAGGGTATGGAAACGGACAATAGGGTTCAAGTGTCAATACTGACCTTAATGGAGAATGTTGGTGTTGTTCATCATACTTAGATATATAAAAATTGTAATTTAGAGGTTAAAAGTTGTTTGTTGGTTGTTTTTTAAACTTTTAGCCTTATCAGGCATGGGGGGACACGGCAACTTATCAAACCCATGTGGGTTTTGGGACTCCTTTACTAAAAGTTGTATTATATAGGAAAACCTCTTGTAAAAAAAAAGGAGTAGGTAAGTTTTGTGGCATTTTAAATAAAGTCGGAAAAATCTTTCCAACAAACAACCATAACTCCTCTATTATTTAGAACTAAGTTCTTTGAGGGGGAAAAATAGGATAGCGCAGGTTGGTGTTTAGGCATAGTTGTTAAAACGCTTTGGGATATAAACCAAACCTTTAGGGGTTTAAATGCAAAAGTTATATTAGTGTGAGGAGGTCTTCCAACACTATAACCACAGTTGTTTCATTAATTCCTAATTGTAGTTTCGGCAATAACAGAATGAGGTATTAATTCTTAATATAAAGGAGTTAAATATACATTGGAAATAGTTTTTTTTCGTGGTCATTTCTAACTTTATTGTTTCTAAAAAAACTTTATAACTTAACCCCCACAAAATTTTTTTTTTTCATAAATTAAATACATTACTTTTATTTTACTTAGCACATGAGTTAGTTTATGATTTTTTTTTGTTAGTTAGTTTTTGTTCAACTTAATTTTGTTGTTGGTTTATGTACACGTAAAAAAATAATATTGTTTATGGTCCGGGGTACAGTTTTATATTGGAGGGCCTTACGGGGGGGTCGCACCGGCGTTTATTTCGTAAATCCATTAAATAATAAAAATTATTTTTAATTGGTAATTTTTATTTTAAAGTGATAAATGCTTTAAACGGGGGAGGCGTTAAAATGTTTAGCAAAATAGTTTAATAGGAAAAGTGTGATTAGTCGGGGTTAAAAATAGTTAAAAAGGAAAGGTGGAACTATTATGCAATTATGGGGAGATTAAAAAAAAAGGATAAAAGGTTGGGAAATTATTTTTCTTTTTCTTACCTTAGCCCCAAATTATGTCCCTGATTCTTGAGGAGGTGGGAAGATTATTAAAAACTTGGGTCAATGTAACTATAGGGTGTCTTTGGCTTATTTTAAGGGAGGTTTTTAAGGTGGGTGTTTTTGTTTTCAAGCCAAGTTATCTTGGCTATATAAGGAGGATTAGGGTGTTTAGTTTTCTCATAACTTGAAAAACTAAATCCCTAAGTTCTCTTCTTATCCCTCCCTTGTGTCGTGCGATCGAACCAAACACCCCTAGGGTTTGGTTTTTGTGATCGAACCTAAACAACCCTTAAAGGGTTTTTCGTGTTGATTGATTCAAGAGTCGAAGGCATTTGGTGGCTTTATCACTACTAGTACTAGCATACTTAATTGTTTGCTAAGAACGTATTGTGTGTGTCGAAGTAGAGAGATCTTACTTTAGATCTTGGGTGGTTTTCGCGTGGTATTTAAATTATACACACGCGTATATTCAAGACGGTGTATTCATTAATTGCTAAAAGGTACGCGTTCTTGATCTCTTTGTTAATTTCATATTCTATACGTGTTTTATGTTTTTCGCTGTGTACTCGTGATATATTTAATGGTTAATAGTTACAAAACCCAACAGTGGCATCACGAGCCATTGTGTAGAATTTGTAGTTACAAATAATAAAATTTGACAAAAAAATTAGGGTTCTTGATTAATTTTTTAAGCCCTTTAGGCGTATTTATGCACAAAGATTCGATCTTTATGTATAAAGTATCAATCTTCATTGGTTATAAAATTAATTAGACGAATTCTAGGTTGTATGAAATTTTATAAGATTAAAACTTGATGCGTTTTATTGTTAATTGATCGGTTTTATGTTTTAAAATTAATTGTTAATTCGGTATCTATGATAAATACATGTAATTTATCATGGAGAGATATGTGATATAAATCTTGTTAATTGTTAAAAGCTTTATCCAAATATGATGATCAAGAATTCACACATAGACATTAAATTTATGTGGTTTCGATCCACGATTTTAAAAGCTAGAGAAGACCTTAGCTATGTCTTAATGGGGCCTAAAGTTGCTTAAATTTTATGTGCTATGTGGTATATATTTCTATATGGCTTACGCAATAGATTGTATCGATGGATGTGGCCGGAGTTTTTATGACGAATGAGCCTTATATGAATATACACATATTTTTTAATTATTAGATAATTAGGATCATAATTGATATTTGCATGGCTTAATTGCTAAGTGTTTTTTTGAATAATTGTTATGTGAATTAGTTTTGTGTTTATATTGTTTTTATTTTAAGTTTGGACTTGTGAGAAAATAAAAGGGTTTTTCGGAAAAATAAATATAAACATGACTAATAATTATGAAATCAGATTTATTATGGACTATTTTATAGTTCATAATGTGTTTTTCAAATTAAAGTTTTTTTTTTATCAATGACGTAAATTGCAAAAGTACTACTTAGTTGCAAGGATAAGGTTCAGGGAGACTCGTCAAGACTTCGGTCTTGTAGATATCATTACCCTATAATACCTGACTACGTTGTAATTTTCTTACCTTGCATACTATTTAGGAAGTCGCGAATGGTCTAGGGTTTGAATGGTTTTTAACCATTCTTTAATCTTTTCCCGCGATAAAATATAAAATCTTTAAGTTTTAAAAACACGTTGAATCGACAATCTTTAAAAGGTAACACTATTTATACATTAGATGTATAGAAAATAAGTGATACCATAATAAATAACTTAATTGAGTAAAGTTTTTATTAAAATTTATGATACAAAAATGTATGCATGCTTTTTTGTACATATTTGCCACGCCAAATATTATACCCTTTAAATAAGTTATTGTCATCCAATTTGTAAGAACACTTGCAGATGCTTTTTACTATGCGTGAGACGTATATAGATTGTAATCCTAAGGTGATTATACACTTTTTCATGAGACGTTAGTGTTACATAATCACAGTTCTTGATTGGACGACTTAATCGGTTTAGTGGTGAGACCTTAAACTCGAGGCATAGATAGGATGAAACATGCTTACTATTATATTATTTTAATAAAGTAAGTCCCATAAGGTTCTAGAAATTGCACCGGTGGCAATTATTGATCGTCAATTACCTCATTGCTAACAGATCAACTGATGTGATGGTGGTATGTCGAGTTGGATCCTAGCCTTTAGAAAATTAATTGTTTAAAATGTTTAAACATGGGTAGTTAATTTTCTCTAAGGAATATTATTGAAAATACTAAAAATTGAATTTTGCGATTCTATTAATAGTATTAATGCAACGATAAACCGTAAACAAGGATTTGTTTCTTTCTTGAAGAAGTCAAACCGAGACTCCTTACCTTGTAAGGAATATGGAGACTCATTCCTATCATCTTTCTTGCTCCGGAAAGTTATAATAGGAACGTAGGAATTGTCCTAATGTAATCAAACTCATAGAATACTAAATGTTAAGCAGATTGCATGACTTATATTTCCATACAGATTTCATCACCCTTATTCGGTGGTGAATACTTTGAAACATATAATACATATAGATAACTAAAGAATATGTTCTTAAAGCTAATGATAACATCTTAATGTAAGATGCTTTATGAGTTTTTGATTAAGAAATACTAATATTTCCGCAAAAGTGATAAAGACAAACTAATATAATGTATCTAGTTGTTTGTTTTAATCAAAATTAAGGAGGAAATTACATGCCTAATTTTTAAGTTAATAAATAGCATTGATGGATAGTCCCTCATCTACCTAGTAGAAAATTTTGAAATCCAAGTACATTGCTACTAATTAAGATTTCAAAGGAAGTTGGAAAATAAATAGATCGCTATTTGTTTTCACTAGTTATGTAACACTTACAATGTTGTCAAATCCAGTGGGAGCATCGTGATTTATTTCTGAACAAGACATTAATGTAATGTTGTCTAATTCAGTGGGAGCTACAAGGTTTATTATCTTGTTAGTAACCCAGATTATTTCTAGCTTATCTTGAGATAATGCATAATTTTCCAACTATAGACACTCATGGTTTTAAAGATAATCGTGCATTATTTCTTATTAAAGAAAAGTGGAGCTTATATCTTACTTGTTTTGTAATATCTGTGACACTATCATATTGTCCATATAACACAAAGAATGTCCTGTTGTTACACTAATGTATGATGTTGTGCCTCTGCACATGTGGGAGAAATACTTTTTTGTGTGTAAAGGTACCGTACACAATGGGACATGAACAAATGTTTAAATGTTTTCTTTTGACCGTAGGTAAGAGAACTAATATTCTTACTAGGATTATTGCTATTTTAAGAACATATGTAAGATATGAAATTAAAGACTACTTCTCACAGTAAAGCTCGCTTATGTTGTCTTTTGGTATGTCTAAAATTAAATTTTAGTAATTCTTGATTTAACACTACTTCAAGTAAAAGGTTATGTTCTCTTGAATGTCTAATAAAGAAGTAATCTGTTTAAATTGAAAATACTTTGGCGTCAAGAGTTGATGATCGAATTACTTTAGTTAAATATGTTTATGTTTAATGTAAATTAATAAACATGAAGTCCTTTAATTGTTGAAAGACTTATTACAACTAAGTAAGTCTTTAGCGGCTCTGGCTTCTGACCTTGAAACAAAAGGTCTTGATTGTTCAAAGCAAAATAATGTATTGTTCTACATGATTGCTTAGAGTTCTTGAATAGTTAAAGCCGGGGGGGTATATATTATTGCATGCAAATAGGTTTAAATACTATATAATTCAAATTTGGTTTGGACAAATTGATTCGTATGTAACCAAAAGAGTATTAAGGTATTTAAAGGATTGTGATAACGGTCTCATAATAATTCTATTCATAGTATACGCATATTTATGGCATGTCTTGAGTGTTGAAATACAACTTCTTTGGAATTATTTGAGTTTCGATACTTTAATATTTTACCCGCGTAAAAATCTCTCAAGGTTTGTAAATTGAGTATTGTGGGAAATTACAAGTTTCACTGATGCTGTTGTGAATAAATGAAACATGAGGGACTAAATCGACATAATGAAGATTTCTACAACTAATGGAATATTGTAGATGATAAGGTCAAAGTTATGAAAAGATCAGGTTTGATATCCAATGATTTAGATCCTTATTATATTTTAATGTGTAGACTAGGAAGGTTGATATACTTATGGAAAGTATTATAATTAAGTATTAATATGATGAGTAGGTTACAAGGTTTATTAGGGAAGTATTGATGAGAATACTTAGGAAAGTATTACTTGGATTGTACACATTACTACTAGGACTCCTTGTACTATAAAAAGAAGGTCCTAGGGTGTAGAGAAAATTAATTATTATCTTAAACAATTCCATCCATTACACACGTTTTATAGTTAGTTCCATTAGCCTTCAAGGTCTGTAAACCTTGTTTACCTTCAGACGTTACCATATTAAATATATCTTGAGGCTGAAAGTTTGGTTTATTTTTCCTGATTATTCTTTGTTTTTAATAACAACCTAGTTTTCGCTAGTTTGTGATATTCCAATCACAACAGTTTAAACATAGTTGTCTTGGTTTTATTCCATTTCAACTAATCTCTTATATCAGTTAAAGAGTTAAAGATCTGTTCAGAAGGGATACATAAAAAGTGGTATCAGAGCTGATGAGAAGCTTTGATATAGAAGTATACACCATTTTCTTCACACATATTAGTTTGTCGAAGAAGAGATCGGTCTATAGCCTCAAGTTCTTTTCAAGTTGTTAATTCTAAGGTACATACTTGTTCTACGGAATGCTGAGTGATACGGTATTAAAAATATACATATAATATATAATATTTCTACAAGAGAATTAAGAAAATTCCATAAGGAACATATTCACTCTTTAGACTATTTTATTACTATATATATATATCTATATTTATATTATTAAAAAAACTACATCAATGACTCAAAAAAATATATACAAAATTTCTAATTTTATATTTTCTTTATATATTATAACTAATATTATAATATTTTTAATTATAATATTCGTATGTTTACCGGGAAGTATGATTTCCCGGAGTGTTTTCTAGATCGCGCGAGAATTGAATCCTCGCTTTGGATAATTGGGATACGGATTTGATTGGGTTCGAAGATTGATGGGGTTCGCTTTCTATAACTACTCATTGAAAAAACAGCAAGTAAAATAATTGGAGCACTTAACAAAATTAAGGGTCACAAATAAAAAGCGATAATTAAGCAAACTAACTAAATTTATAACCCTAAAATGTAAACTACATTTCTAAACCTAAGATAGACAAAATAAAATTTTAGGAAAAAGAAAAAATTTTTTTTTGTTATTTTTGAATTTATTATGAATTAAAGACTATTTAATCTAATTAAAATCTAAAAGATAGCAAAATCGTATCGTTCTAAAATTGTGGAAATCGAATAATGCTTTAAGCTTAGAAAAGTCTAAATATTATAAAAGCAAAGAAACAATATTTTTACTATATTTTAAAATTAAAAATTAAAGCTCAAAATGAAAATTTAAAATCATAAACTTTGTGAGAAAATGATTCTTAATCGCGAATATAAACTTAAGCTATTTTTTATAAAACTAAAAACTATTTTTTTGTATTTTTCTGAAACTTTTTTCTATTTTTTATGTATTTTTTTATGAATTTGTTACTCGCTTTCGAAAATTGATTAAAAATAAAATTTAAGCTGAAAAAATCCTTAAACTTTGAAGGTAAAATCTTAAACACAAACAGGTATCACAGAAAATAAAGAAAAACCAAATTGTAATCAAAATAAGCCTCAAATGAGCTATAATAGTACGTCCTTATTATTGAAAAGGGAAAATTAAATCGATGTAATAGTATACAATTGTGCGTGATATGGATGAGGAGCTATTGAAGCAAACTGGGTAACCATTGGGTCTATAAGTGAGAGGGAGTGGGTTCGAGTGTGGACAACTCCCTATTTGCCTTTTTTTTTATTTTATGACCTTTTATGCCTAAACTAAATATAGCTGGACTTAAACTAGGACACAAAATTAGCATACCTTCAGTTAAAGGGGAATTAAGCTGAAAACATAAACTAATAAGCTCAAAAACAGCATTATCAAATAAGCTCTCACAGAGAAAGTTGGGGTTTTGGGCGTATTTCTTACTATAAACATCTATACTTAAGCTCAACTTAAGCTCAATTTGTGAAACCAAATGAGTTTTGGAAGCTAGTGATGTGCTTTAATCTATCTATGAAAAGATATGGAGCTTAAACACTAGAGAAACTAACAAACGATGATGATAGTAGCATACTTTGGAAATAGCCTTCAAGCTACAAAAAACTTAACAAGCTCATTGCTCAGAATGCTAATACAGCAATGAGCTTTTGCAACTTGACTATAAACATACATAATATCCTACTATTTTAACAAACAATAAAACCTACTACTGCAAGCTAGAAATCAAATTCAAAAAGCTATCAATACTATTATAACTACTGTCCTTTTGGGCTTTTGGTTTTTCTATAGGTTGAATTTTAAAAGCAAATGTTCTACAGTAAATAAGCTTGGAAACTAAAAGAAAAATAATTCTTAAAATGAATTAAGCTTACTATCTTAATCCTACTTTAAACTTAGAAATAAAACTAGGAATTAACTAGCTAAAATTAAGACTAAAAGTGGACTTAGGAACTCCTTAGTTTTACTGATGCACTTTGCACAGTGCACAGTTATGTGAGGGTTACCTACGGGGGGTAAACCTGCACATTAAACTGTAAACGCCCTCTCCGAACCGGGCCCTCACGATGCACATTTACGGAACTAAAACATATGCAATGGGGTAAGACTATACTAATAAAAGGGTTAAACAAAAATTTTACCAATTACTACGGAAATAAAAATCTTTACCTAAGGGTCTTTATGATGCAACTGATCCAACATCCAACTTTCTAAACAACTTATAGTGTAGATGTGGATGCTGGTGGTCCATTATAAGCTCATCTGAATCTTCGCTCGTTATCCACTTCCAAGGGTTACTTGCGCCGAGGGAAAGAAATTGCGGTGAGCTAAAATCTCAGTGAAACAGAATAAACACAAACATATAGATCATTGTTTGATAATAATTAAGGTAATCGAATCAACATACCTGGGTAACAGGATCTTGTATATCACTAAGAGCTAAAATTGAAATAAGTATCACCGTAATAGGTAGCCCAATCGAAATAGGTAACCAAATATGAAATAGATAGCAAATATGGAAATAGGTAACTAAACAAAATAGATAGCCAAATGAAATAGATAGCCAAACGATATAGAAAGCCAAATGGAACAGATAACCAAACGGAATAGATAGCCAAACAAAACAGATAGCCAAACGATATAGATAGCCAAATGGAACAGATAACCAAACGGAACAGATATCCAAACAAAACAGATAGCCAAACGATATAGATAGCCAAACGAAACATATATAAATGCCCACCAAGCTCGAAACAAATGTCTAAAGCATGCCACATGCTTAGAAGCTACAATCAAATGCATATCATATCATGTCAAATTGTACATGGGAGCTGCAGCTCCAGATGTACCCTACAATGTGCAATGGGGTGTTGGCACCACACTAAACCTACACATATTAGCCTAGGATGCATCCATACGCCCCCTACAAATCAAATCATATATGGCCAAGTGCATAAAGAGCACACACACAAAAAAATGGGGACGTCGTGGACTGATCACACCGCCACAGATAGTATCACGCCATTGTTGGCACAATGACGTGGCCAGGGTACCTCCATGGCTAGTTAATATGGCTAGATAGCTTCGGGGCATCAAGAACAAAACAAAGGTCATATATCATATCGAAATGACACGTTTATGTCCAAAGAAGGTCATGTCCTAACAAAACGGATAAGTTCATAACACGGAGCAATGGTCAAATTACGCATATAACAAACGAATTCAAAGGGTTATATCAAGTGAAGTTAACAAATATGTAGCAAACGTAGATTACGAATCAAAGGCTAGGTCACATATATAAGGGATTTTAAAGGTGCGAAATAGATACGACCGAATGTCATATAGAAACCTTAAAATGAAAGATATAAATCTGTACGAGAACATATAAAGTTTGAAGAGAGAGTAGATTAATCCGTCTATAAATCTAAAACGAGAGAACCAACAAAACGTACCAACGACCAAAAGAAGCAAATATCGAATATCAAAACGTATCAAGATTGAAAAATGAGAAAGATAAAATCCTTGTACCAATAATCAATGTAAACGGAAGAACCAATGAAGCGTACTAGTAACCAATAGGAGTGGATATAATTTGCAAGAGAAAGAAATGATAGCCACAACCAAAAAAGCAGTTGTTTCAAGTATAATGTTTTACGAACAAAGAATGCTCAAAAGGCCAGATTATACATTTTTATGAACAAGGAAGCAAACGACTACCGATCAACGCCAACGAAATAATCAATGAATCATCATAACAATAGTAAAGAAAATGAGTAAAGTATATCCATACCTTAGCGAATCCCGACTCCTAGATAAAGTGCAGATTTTGTACCCTCCCATATAGATCTACATGAATTAACCACCGCCCTACTAATTAATAACTTTGAACTAATTTCCTTCTTTAGGTCTCCACCAATACTCGAACATCACATATGTTAGGTTAACAGTACTTTTAATAACTCAAATATTAATCTCAAAATTAGAAACACTTTCATTTTATTAATATCTGAACCAAGAGTTACGTTTCATCCATGTTTATTTCATATTCAATCCACCATAATTAGAAATACTTTCATTTTATTAATATCCGAATGGACATTGATTTCTCTTAAAAATCATTTATGGTACACTAAATAACATAAATATACAAGTATACCCTATCTTTAACTTTTCAAGAGGCTACAAAAGTAGTACACCAAATAGTTTAACAATGACTTAATTTTATCATTTTAAGGACACATTCAGTAAATTGAAGATCGAGTTCTTGACGGTATTTTATATCTTTGTAAATTTAACAAGAAGCTAGAACATTAAGACCTGTGTTGAAAATATCATTTACTTCCGCACATAGATCATTTAAATTTAGACACCACATAAATAAACATTTGAGACGTAGAGAATTAGTAGTTTGTTTTCGATTATAGCATAACAGGACGATCTGGTTAATGCGAAAAAGGGAATTTGCGATGATTATAAATAACAATGCATATTAGTGGCTAAAGAATAAAACCTACGTCAAAACAAGAATAGATAGGAACCAACCGCGAGTACGACACCAACTCGATCATGTAAATGCTCATTCCCGATCAATAAAATTCGGAATTCAAATCCCACCTCCACCCGAACATAAACCGATCCCAACCAGACGAACTTTAAACAAAGCGCGGACTTGCAACCCACCAGCGTACAAACTAGAACCATTAATTAGAAACACGAGATTCTGACCTTGAATCATTGACTTGAATCAATAACTATAACCGAACATGAACACGCATAGAATCTTAGATCCCAAATTCTATGTTTGCAATCATTCGTAGTAAACCGTACCTTTACCCATGCTGCCATATTTTAGTTTTGGATAGGATTAGGGTTTTTGGCCTTGTGATATTGGCGATGCTTTGGCATACTATATGTACGGTACCATAAGAGATCATGCGTAGCCGGGTTTTTAGGATTAAGCTAAGGCCCATTTTGTTATCATAAATTGACCAAGTCCAGTAGGACTATATATTCATCCCTTACAAAAGTTACATGAGAATAACGACAAAACGTACATTGTTTAATCATAAATTTTTTATGCCCTTTTAGATCCATAAAAGTAAATTTATATCGTATTATTTAATATATAAATATCCTTAATACATAAAAGATACTTTGTGAGGATGGGGAATTATAGAATCTAATCCACCCTTAAAAATTATTTTGTCCTCAAAATTGTAAAGATCGACTCGTCAATAGTAACTAACAACTAGCAAAATGATTGTTTGTTGTTAATGACCCATTTTTATATTAAATGGAGGTACGTATGTATGTCTAAAAGTATTTAAATTTTTCTTGGGTATTTTAAAACTCTAAACACCTCTAAAAAAAATTTGACCTCGAAATTAAAAAGCAAGACTCACATGACGAAGACATTTTCTCTATGATGACTGCTCCATCTCTAAAATTGTCTCGGCATTTAAAGCAAAAAAAAACAATATAAAACTTCAATAGAGTGTACCTTCCCCAAGCGGATACTCTCCATGCTAAGGACACGTACAAGGTCTAACTAGTACGTCTACAAAAGGTTATGCAAATAACTCGTTAATAGGTATTTGTTTCCTTTCTTACTTTTCCGTTTAAGATATTAAGTTTTAGTTACACTCAGAAGTTTATTCAAACGTCTCACACACATTTTGAAAACAATGAGCTTGACTTAACTGAATCGAACGTCGACGATAAAAAGACAACTATATTACTACTAACTTATAGATGACCTTAAATAAGGTACACAGCAACGATGATCCAAAGTTTCCCTTGTCGAGACGCACAAATCTCTTAGATACAATCCACAAACTCGCATCCACGTACGATCTCCGAGTCTTTATAAAGATCAACAAAAAGTCACACCCGCCAGGAGGAAAACACGAGGCTAACGGAGAATGGATATCAACACAACACAATGGTGTCACAATAGAGGAAACTACATGAACTAAACGAAACATAAGGGACACAAAGTGTCATGAAAATACCCAAGCAAACATAAAATAATAACCGACATCTTATATTGAAGTAAAAAGGGTTTACATACTAAGACATGTAAGACAACTAAAACAAGTCTAAGTAGATCAAACCAACAAACAATCAACATTCAATCAAACAAGAAATAAGCTAGGAGATTAACTTCGCATGCAGCCTAAGGTCTCTCTAGCCACTTCTCACATTACCTATGCTCTTTCCTTATAGCTCATCCTGAAAAATGAGACATGCTTAAAACGTCAACACACATTTTCGTGAGAGCATAGGTTTAAGGCAAGCGAAAATCAAAGCTTATAAATAATTACTGTGATAAATTGCCAACCTGCATGACAATTACTGTACATCATACAAGCTAACACGCAAATGAACCATAACTACATGGAACAGAATGTTGTCCCTCGATCCAACAAGTATAAACATTAAAGTTAACCCACAATCCAATAAACCATCACTTCACATGGTAAGGAAACTGTTACCCCCCCCGATCCAATATCAACAACAAATAGGTAGGAATGTTACCCCCAACACAAATACACATAAGCATTTAGCATGTAACATACAATAGCCAAGTAAAGTCAATGCACTTTGAAAATAAAGACACATAATCATGATAATTAGAACATTTCAAATCCATTTGCATCATTTCCATCCTAATTTAAAAGCGATGTGAAAAGAGGGACTATGAAACTCACCTGATGCTCAAGCAGCTTCCAAATATCTTATACAAATCTACACAATAGAATATAAACGTGTTACACGGACTAAGCCAAATGCTTAAGTCCATGTAAACAAATCATATAATTGGATTCTGATGGTGTTAATTATCCCTTGGGTCACTCCCCTACAAACCATGCCCAACTTTAACCACTTCATTTACTTATAATTCTAATGATCTACATTTTAATTACGCTAAAATCGCAGAATTTTTAGGTGTCCACATATCTCGCGTTCCAAACGCCTTACTTAATGAACTTAATAAATTCTCACATAGATTCACACCATGTTCACTAGGTGTATTATTAACTACCGATCAATTTCCCTAAAAAGCCATACCACATGTAACAAGTACCACAAATAAAATTCCTAATTCACAATTACCGCATTCGGACTGAACTTGCGCCCATAAAATGTTTGACCTTGCTAACCATACTTAGGAAACTAATTAGAGGCTAATTTTCTCAAGGAAGTTAATAGACATATAGAACTTGACTTCTGTGTTTTGGATAACCTTAATTCAAATTTTAAATAGGGGTTTTACCTTCTTTAATATGACATAAATCTTACGCGTATTTACGTTTTGACAACATTTCATGTAACAACCATTAGACTAACTTCCCAGAACTCAAATCGATGTCGACGGCCGAACTTTTTGAAAGTAGACTCCTCTGAAATATAATATAGGCACTAAGAAAACACCTCAAAACATGTCACCTATAAGTTGTATATATATCTTATTCTCTCGTAACCGATCGTTACCTAAATAGGAGATATGGAGATGACGTTTTGATTGCCCAAAACATATTAATTATTTCTCACAATGTTTATCTATATTCATATTATGCTAAAAGATTAGGGAGTTTAGTTATTTATCTTTTTTTTACTTATAGGCTAAACTACGAACCCAATTATTATTATCAATGATTTTATAAAATCGTCACCCACAAAAACGTTTGAACTGACATGCTAGCAATTATTATTGGTATCACTGACATACTTATTAATAATAGTACCATAATCACAATATTATTTTAGGGGTATTAGAAGTCTACCACCCTAAAAAAATAATTTGGTCCTCGAAATTTAAATCGAATCATAAAATAGTAGGTAATAACAAGCGAAAAGATGTGAGCGTTCCTTTATGATTTGTTTTTATATATCTAAACGGATGCGTATATTACTAGAATATTTAAATTTCTTGAGTGTTGTAGATCTATCCTCCTTTTTTTTTTAAAAATCGCCCGCGAATGTTAAGCACAGAACTTACAAGACGAAGACATTTTTCTCACGATGACCGCTCCATCTCTAAAATTGGCTCGCATTAAGAGCACCATAAAACTTCAGTAAGGTGTAGAGTTCCTCCACGCGGTTACTCTCCATGTTATTGGCACGTACACTGTGACAATTGCGATGTCTCAAAACGTGTGCACGTAACTCGTTATTGGTGATTATTTCTTTTCTTACTTTCGTTTAAAGATATTATGTTTTGTTGTACTCGTGAAAGATTTCAAACTCTTACACATCACGAATTGAGCACGACCAGCAAATCGGCGACGAACGTTAAAAAGAAGACTATATTACAAATAACGTTTAAATGACTTAATTTAGAAATCTCTACAATGATGATCCAAAGTTTCCTTGTCGATGATGCACATAACTCTTAGATGACGATCCGCAAATCTCCTTCATGAAGATCTATAGTCCTTTATTAATGATTAACAAAACATCATATTATACGTTCGCGAAACTTAGTCGACCTACGCAATAACTAATTTAGTGAAAAAAAACGAGATAACAAATTGAATCTGTTGATTCTAGTGAATACCAAAAACAAATTGAATCTGTTGATTCTAGTGAATACCAGAATCAAAATGAATCTGTTGATTCCAATGAATGAATACTAGAAACAATAATTGAATCTCTTGATTCTAATGAATACCAGAAATAATCTTCCAACTATCGTTGATTCAAAAAATACCGATAATCAAGAAAACTCCAACAACCGTTGATTCAAACGAATACCGATTATTAAGAGAATATTAGCAAAAACAGCCAAGAATAAAGCAAAGGCTTTTATTGTTAAAACTAAAGATATCCCAATACAAAGAGAAAACCTAATATTTATAGGAAAACAAACACAACTATAATTTCAAGGTAATCTAACTGTAGCTGACCACTGTGCTTACTCTACGTACTCTGACGTATTTCTTAGTGTACGAACAAAAATGAACTTCAAAGAAACACAATTAATGAAGCGGAATCAAATTGACATAAAGGAATGATACAAAAACGAATGTCCTAACATATAGTCTACCCAATCCTCACCGGTCATAACTTAAGTTTATTTTATTATCTTTTCCCTACGAAAGCTAACGCAAATCCTCAGAAATCATAATTTAGATACTAGCATGTCAAAACCTAGAGTCAATCCTCATAAGTCATAACTTAAATACTACAGGTCGAAGCCTCAGCTCTGATACCATAATTGTAACACCCCGCCCCGAAAAGCGCCCGAATGTCATATTTAC
>BQNB010121000.1:0-18082 GCA_026074375.1 Tanacetum coccineum
GAATAGTTGGTTTTCTTTCAAGCTCATAAGTATTAATTGTGGCTTTTTCTCCCATTAGTTTGTCTCACTTATATGCATAAATGTTTAATAAATAAGATTGTCCGGTTCAATTTAATTTTTAGTAATTTCCTTTGACTTGAAAATCGATGATTCGAATTTTGGCTTATTATATGCATCACATGTTTATTAATTTACTTATGCCTTAAAGAGCCTTAGGGTATATGGAATGAGTAGAGTTAATCATTTTATTATTTTTTGCCTTAAAGAGCCTAAGGGTATATGGAAAAAGTAATACTAATCATGAAATTATTTGTACCTTAAAGAGCCTTAGGGTATATGACATAAATTAAGGCAAAAGCAACAAAAGCCAAAATTTCGTTCACTTCATTGGTTTTCAATGATAATGGTGGAAGCTAATTTTTATCTTCAACCGTCCCGCTTTATTTTCGGATTTAATAAGTATCAAAACAAGTCTTAAAGAGCCTTCGGGTATATGACAAAAATAAAATCTTGAGATACTAAATTAGGAATAAGGGAGGAAAAGTAATACACAATTAGTATTTATGAGTAGTGTTAGGTGCTGTTTGTTTATTAAGAGGCTCTGAATCTGAATCTGACTCGCACATCTGAATTTGAATCTGATGCGTAAATGTCTGAATCTGAATGAAATAATATTGTTTGTTTTTTACTTTTTAAATGTCTAAACGATAGAAGTACAAATCAGTTTATTCTTAAAATCAGTTTTATTCTTACGAAACATAAACATGTTTAAAAATTATATAGAGCATTTTAGTCATAAAATTAACATAGTTGTGCAACGTGAGAATAAAATATTTTAAAAAACATTCAAAATTTTGTGTCGATTTATTCTCACAAAGTAGTCATATATTGTATTCCCATGTGATTAAACATCTTCAATATTTTGCAAATTGTTACCGTCATTAACTTTACAATCAAAAGATTGCGAAAAATAAAATTTCATACTATACTTAACATTGTCAATTAACAATTAAAATACTTTTAGTGTAAAATTTAAACTCAGGTTACATGGGTTACACAAAAAAATTAGTATTTTGAACACTATATAAGCATTATCATCATTAATCTTTTATTTAACAAAAAAATATTAATTTTTATAACATAATATCAATATTAAAAGAAGAGTAAAAAAATATCCCACAAAACAAAAAACTAAAGAAAAAAAAGAAGAAAAAAAGAGAGTAAAGAGTGAAGAGGCATTAAGAGGCATCAAGACCCCCCATCCACATCTAATTGGTTAAGATGTTTTAGCCTCTGATCGCGCTGAACGAAAAAAAAAAAAAAACCCACTTAATGAGCAAAATGTCTGAGCGCGTCTGAATGAGGCTGTTAAGAGGCTATTTATGGAAAACAAGCACCACCTAAAACATAGTTACATTGGCATAAAAAAAATTGTGTTTATGTTTTTTGTGTATATAGAAAGATGAGTGAAAACAAATAGGGAAAAAAATATGTGTAGTTCTTGAAAAGAAAACATGTATTATGTGAAAACTTTTGTATTAAAGTACTAAATAATTAGTTAAAAAAGTATTTATTAATATAATTATAATAATTGTAATATTATTATTATTTGTGCTATAGCTAGAGGAATGAGAGTCCAGATAATATCTCGGTTTCCCACTAATTTCTTGTAAATGTCATGAATTTCTAATAAAAGTGTTAATTATAATAATAAAAAATAATAATAATAAATAGAAAGTGAGAAAATAAGTGGAGGGTATTTTAATTATTTCACAATATTATGAGGAGGGTATTGTTGTCATGTCACATTAGTTAAGTGGTCAAAGTGATGGTCAACGAGAAATTGGACTGAAAGTGTTATGGGTTGTCGGACTTTGGAGAGGATCCGTAACTTTTTTGAAAAATGGACTGAAATTGAAAGACCCGAAAAACCACGAGGACCAAAAATGTAGTTAACTCAAATAAAAATAAATCAAATCAAATAAGCGGTTAATAGGAGCTCGATCACCCCACCAAATTTTATCGACAAAACTACGTCCAATGTTATGCAAAGTCCGCTTCAACTTTTGAAGAGACCTAATCCTGGTGAAGAGTGCATCGCTCATTTGACATTAATAGGCGTAAACCTTGAAAACTAAGAATGTGTCTATCGGATGAATTGGATAAAGTTTGTATCCAGATTGTGGCCAACAAAGCAGAGATCGAGTGTTACAGACAAACAATTTTTTCTAAATGAAAATCAATCAAATAATTAACTTGTTTAATGTATTTTTATATTGTATATGTAACCATTGTTTTAATATTGGTTTTTCTAACTTGTGCCCTAGGGGCACAAGTTAAAAAGGGCTCCACAGCCTGCGTGTCACATTCTTAATGGCCAGCAGTCATTCAGTGGTCCCAATATCAGACCTCACAACGACTAACTCATCATGGTCGAGTTCATATTAGCTCAAGGAGTGTGCATCCCACACTTCCCTAACTCGTATCCGAACCGAATATAAAATTTCATCGGTCTCTAGTAAATCGCAATTAACTAAAATAGTTGATGCGGCTACTTAAAACCACCTAAATGTTTTATGTGTCCTATTTTCTCGTCTGTTGGGTTGGGTGGATGGGTTAAACCATTGCCTTAAAGGCGTGTTGGTTTTTGTCTTAATGGTGGTGGTTGTAAATCAGGGCTGTTGTGGTGGTGGGGATGGCGGGCTGTTTTGGATGATCGTGATAGGTTGGTTGCGTGATGGTGGTGGTGGATGGCTGGGTTGTTATGGTGGTGGATGTTGGGCTGTTGTATTATAGTTGAAAAAGCAAATTAATAATATTTACAGTTGGATGTGATAGTTGATAATTAGAGTTTGCTTTTCTCTATAAAGAAATAATTAAAGATAAGTATAATTTAATATTTAGTAGGTTCAATTTTTTTTACGCATTGTTGACTTCTTATTTCAAGAGAAACACTATTCAAGCTTTGACTTGTTAAAAAAGGGTTCAAAAGTGTTAGATTAGTAGGATCCTTTGCATATTATAACAAAAAAAATACATTTAATGGAACTTTAATTATAATATAATGCAACCTAAAATCAATGCACTTTTATGATTAATCAAACTTGCTCCTTCTTATTATAGACTTTAATATGGTCGCACGGTGGGATAGGTCACATATTAGCAAAAAGCTATTAAAAAAACCATAACTTTCAGAAACTACAAACACCACTGGGAAAAAAATATGTTTGAGTTAAAATAGGTTCTTAAACATTAATATTGGCCCAAACAGTAACTATGCACTTCCAAAACTACTTCTTGACAATGATGTAAACTTAATGTTTAGCTTTTATGCCAGAAAGTTGTGCAAATTTCTACTGATAATGTACCATCATTGTAATTTAAACATCCAAGATTATAAACGTGATGGTGTTCGTTTTGGCTATGTTATATTCTTAGCGCTTGACTTGGATTCAAAGCGTGTGTGTTGGTGATTTTTGGATGTCATCAAATATTTTAGGTATTATTGATATTACTAGATACCAATAGAAATTTATATTAAGCTCAAATACGAGATAGGGAAGTGTGGAGTGCACACTCGTTAAGCTAATGTGTTTCAGAACACAAAAAAGATGCGGGGGTCAAGAGGTAGCGCCCCTTGCGAGGTCAAGGGGCAGAGCCTAAACGATTTTTATGAATCGGTTTGAGCGGACTTGCGAGTTTATTCCCCACCACTTTTTTTTTTTTTTTCTTTTTTTTTTTTTTTATTTCTTTTAAAACCAACCAATACAAATGTATTGTTGATTGTTGATTAAAGGTTGTGAATTTTAGGATTTAACCAAATTTAACCGACTTTAACTACCAATAACTGTCGTAAGTTTTCTGTTTATTAAAAAGAAAATATTGGTCTCACAAAATATACGAAAAACACAGAATTCTCTCTCTTATTGCTTTGATATTTTATAACAACCCAAGAATTTTCATCAAATGCAAAAGCTATTTTACTATTATCACAATTATACGGGGAAATTTTTCGCTTTATTACATTACTTGCATTGTCAATATCTCAGTATGTCATGTAATCGTAAATACATAACTAAAGTAGACGAGCTCACGCAACCTATCTATGACAATCCTGTCTTCATATATGTCAAGCAAACATCACAATATGTCAAGTCAATATCATCATATCCTTATTACAAAGTACATTATTCCTATAATGTACCATTCGCAACGTTATATCAAAACGAGCTTTAAACCGTTATCATATGTCTCTAAACCCTAATTCCATGAATGATTAATATCTAAAGTAAATGCACAAGCCACTAAAGCATATGTACAAGCAATATAACATCTCATTTGAAATATAAAATCTCTTCAAGTCAAAGTACAAGTCTCTAAAATCTCAATGTACAAGTCATTAAGCATGACATCTAAAATAGCCGTTTTACCTCCGTTTTCATTCTAATTTCTTCACCATCACTTATGTACAAGCTACTACACTCAATATACAATGTATAAACCCTAAATATTCTATTCATAAGCTTTCATACATCTTTTTGTACTCAAAACCCTAATTCAAAACCCTAAACCCTAAAACCAAGCTAGATTCTAAACCATGACACGTTTCTTCATTTTTATCCATTGTAAACCTAAACCAACTCTCAAATAAGTTTTAATAACTTAATTTATAACATTATCAATCATTTTCAAACATCATTCCATCATCATTTCATCATTCTACTTCAATTACACAAGAAATAAATCCAGGAAACCCTAATTGTACCCTAATTGTAATTTTGACCCGTTTTCTCGTTTCTAAACATTTCATTCTCAAGTAAGCAACCAAGAGCCATTGTAAACTCATAAAATGAGTTTACAAACCATTATCCATCATTACTTCGACAATGTACAAGAATTACAAAGCTAGAAAACCCTAAAAGTCTTATACGAGCCCTAATTCCAACCCACGGCTTATTCTTTCCATTTCGACCCATTTTAGCTTAAACCACCAACTAAATTTCATTAGTAATCCCTTATACAATGTCAAGGATCAGTATTCAATCATCTTTGATCAAGATTACACGAATTATAAGCCAAGAAAGCCAAAGAAACCCTAATTGAACCAAAAGTGAACCCGCGACCTTATTTACTCAATTTCGATCCGTTTTAAACCAAACCACCTACTAAATTTCATCAATACTTCTTATTACAAACCTTAAGATCATATTTTAATCATTCCTTGATTAATGCTCATGAAATATAAGCCAAAAACTTGAATTCGAACCCTAAAACCCCAAAACAGACCCGCAGCTTGTTTTCCTTCATTTTAACCCATTTTAAAACCCAACCCATGTGCAAGCACCTCCATGACTCACCCACATGCACCCTAAGAAGCTTATGCAGCTGCTACAACATTTCTTTGGTCCAAATTGAAGCCACATCTCCCCTTTTTTGTCCAAAACAGCCGCGGCAAGCATCAATGGTGTCCAACACCTTCACTCTACATACTAGACCTCCACAACTCCTTTCATATCCTCATCACATCATACTCTATACCTCACACATGTCTTGATCAGACCTTGAAGCTTGTTTACTCCTCTTGCTTCCAAACTAGTATAAATAGAGGTCATATGTGTTCATTTCAATTTGCACCACACCTCCTCTTCTATAACCCTTATAGGCAGCAATCCTTTGCTCCCTTATGATCCTAGGATCATTAAAGAAGTTCAAGAAGTGAAGCCCTGAAGAATTGAAGCCCCGGAGTAAAGATACAAGGCGTACGAGTGGAAATACTACCCGAAACGACCCATTTCCACCATTTTTTCTCCTTGAATGAATTTGAACTTAAAACCCACGTGTTTACGTTTTGAAACCCTAATTTAACCCGTTTTGCTTCCTAGCTTAACGAATCGTTATTTTAAACTTGTGTTGCATTAAAACTTCATATTTTAGTTTATTATAACTTATAAATATCTATTGAAATATTAAAATAAGATTGCATGGCAATTTGGACATGTTTTGTAATTAAAATCCATGCAAGGGATATATATCGTAACTTTCAGAAACTTATAACTAAAAGGACTAAAAGTGTCATTTTATCAAAGTTATAACTCCAGGGATCTATTATGTCACTTTTCAAAGTCCAAGGTTTACTTGGTATATCTTTCAAAGTTGAAGGACCAAAGTCGTAAAAATGCAAACTCCAAGGGCCTATTTGCAATTTTTCAAACCCTAGGGTCTAAAATGTAACATTTTGAAAAAGTATAAAATCATGTTTAAAACCTTACAAGACATAACTTTAATTAACGCTTTCTGTGCTTACATTTTCCAGATATGGTTTTAATTCAGCTTAAAACCGATTATATCATATCACAATACTAGGGAGCTTCATATTAAGGAGTTTCATCTTGGTATTACGTTCTGACTGAGTTGTTGGGTTTACGATTTAAAGTGACCTAGCTCCTCAAACGTTTACTGAATGACTTCTGAATTATGATGGCCCGAACGGTGATACAATAATTCCAAACTTTTCAATCAAACTCATAACTCTAAAACCAAAGTTTAAAGAACAATCTTCCTAAGACTTGGACATTATTTACTCGGTTCCGTCGACGAGCTGTTTACTATCATTTTATTATATCAACTTTACCCGGTAACGATTGTTGATTAAGGTGTCAACTTTCATTTTAGAATATTACTACAATTCATATCAGGTGAAAATTTATAACCTCAGATTTAACTATATTCACATGTATTTATTAAAACCCGCGAGGGGGATACTTGCTTATTACAACTCTTTTACATACTGTTTATATTATACAATGTGGATTTCTTTCCAAAAGGACTTATTAATGCATTAAACCATGAATACAAGTGTCTTTACAAGTTATATGTTAATCTGATATACCATTATCACTAATGTCTAAGTTACTTTATGCCAAAAGTCCCTCGTTATCATGGACCATTAATCACTTTTAGGTGATAAGTAATATTTGGGCATAGTATCTATCGGGATTGACGAATCCTGTTTGTGTTAGCGGATAGGTAACCAAACCACACTATATTTGAATTTCAAAGGTATATGGCAATGTTACCTACAACGAGGCGCACTTTATCTATATATATATATATATATAACTATATATATTATATATATATATATATATTATATTTATTTTGGGTATATATATATATATACACTAGTCAGTTTGTGTGCCATGAGCTTAGACCAGACAAGACCAAACAGACCAAATAAGGCAATAACGGGATAATACATTGTTACTATGATATTGTATTATATTGCTTTTTCACCAATTATTTACATAATTAAGGGTGTCTAATAACAATAATCATTTTACTTAATAATTATGTTTAACAATTATTACATTATTGACTTGTATTCAAAACTATTTATATTAAAACCTATGAATTTCACTCCCCAACTGTTGTGTTGATCTTTTTAGATGTTTGTTTAGGTAATTGAGCACACGTGGCGGAACGAGTGACATGGACTCAAAAGATGGTTGAAAACGTTATTCATTCAAAACTGGATGTTTTAGATTTTGGGATGTATTTTGTAAAAAATTACTCTGAGTACAATGATGATACACTTAATATTTTCCAACAACGTCCTCTTTAAGTTGTTTTTCTATGATTTATGATTGTTGTATCCCATGAAGTAATAACCAGGAAAATTTATCTTCCGCTTGCTTATTGTATAAAATCATGGGGGGGTCGGTTACATATTGTTGAGCATAGAATCAAAATGTTCTTCTTGAATTATCCCCTTAAAGATTTCATGATACCATGCACAAATAAGGTCGAAATACTTTATAAAGAAAGTGATCTTACATGATTCTAAAAGATATCAAAAATTATAATCACAACCCTTACCCAATTTCTAATAGTGAGAGCAATAAATATACACTATTAGGAAATTACTAAGTTTCGAAAACACATGAAGCAAGACATCCTACTATTTAGTGGTGTAAGGGTTAAATATTGTCATTGGTGAATGAAACAAGTCTTTTGACCCGTTGGATCATATACTTAAACCGAATTAAATTTTAAATCCCAATCAATACTCGACCGTATTAGATATTATTAAGACTCGTAGGTTGAACTTTATATTAAATCAATCTACTTAGGTTACTTTTCATTATAACCCCCCCGATCCCAGCTATGCACGCCGGGCTTGGGCAATCTTTCGTATAATAGTTACTCAATTTCGAGCTGTGAAAGCTCGAAGAGAATTGGAATATAATTATTAAAATTAAAATCACTAAAGATAAAAACAAAATAAAAATAGGTCATCTTGAGAAAGAATCAAGACATTGATGTTACAATTACAAGGAGTTTGTTAGACGGATTATGTTAGTTAGGCCCAACTCCAAAAACTAAAGAAAAAATTATTAAAGTTGAAGATAAGGGTATTTCAGTCATTTTAGTTCGACCAAGGACCAAAATTGAAACCAAACCTTCAATATACAGACTTTTTTGCAATTTCGAATTTTGACGGACCAAATTTGCAATTTAGTCAAACCACAAGGACCTTTTTTGCAATTTACTCTTAATTTTATCTTTCTCTATATTAACATGTAATTCAGAAAGTATTTATTTTTCTATTTTTGAAAGGCAACACATGTAATAACTCAAAATGTTATTGTTGATTGAGAATTGTAGCAACCTTATAAATAGTTGTTCTTTTTTTTCTTTCTTAACCATGGTTTCTAACATATTGACTGACTAAGTCACAGGGTTTGAACCCACCGCCACATAGACTAAAACTAAGTAAAACCTTTCTTTTTCAGGAAGTTGGCGTGGCCGGCTACTTCAAGGTTGTTTGCACCTAGCAGGAATTAAACTTGAAACCTTATACATTTTTAAATGATAGTCACAAACCCTTTTGCCACTAAGTCTCAAGTGTGGACTTTTTAGTATTTCTCCACACTAACTTGTGTGAATTCACAATCTATATATTCACATATAAAAGTGTGACAATTCACAATAATTTTGTAACACCACTTGTCCCCACACAAGAGGAAAGTGTGGACTATGGAATTGTACACACTTTTACGTGTGAAGATGTAGCTATTAAAATGTGTAAAATGGCATGTTTTTTTGTAGTGCGCGTTCTTTCTTTGTTTGGTTGTTAGGGTCTCTTGTTTCGGTATATTCGCGTTCAAACATCAAGTGTCTTTCGCCAAGTGTTCGGAAAGATACCTTCTGGCAGATCTTTGAGGCGTACTTTTGACCTCTGCTGTTTTTGGTAGATTTGACATCACATGATTGTTGATGGTCGAGACTATTGGCACGCTTTTGACGTCCTTCATTTTGATGGTTGCCGCTGCGATCGACAGTTCACCAGTCCTCGGGCATAATGGCCAAAGGTTGCTAGTCAATAATACTGTCAAGAATAAAGTCGGCTCGGTTTTTTGCACCCATGAATGATATGAAGCTGAAGATGTTCTTTTTTCCTTCTAGTGCTTTCACTTCTGCCAGAATCTTAAGCGGATCTTTATTCTTAGCTTTTCGGAACACCTCTTGACATTCCGGTATGCCCAAGCATTTCGTTTTTGAAGCAAGTCAAGGTCGCACTTGCCGACTCATCCATGATGATCACCTTAAAGCAATACCTATACATTTAACATTTTTATTTTCAATAGTCATACATGCAGTTATGATATACCATCAACCTAATTGCCGATAAAATAGAATTTAGCATATCCTCTAATCAAATAAAATAGATATATAGAAAGAAATGCCTCCCATGATAAGGATGTGGTCAGAGATCCGGACACATAGGTGCGGAGTCATTGGCATTGACTTTTTTAAGACATACGAGCGGGTCATATAGTACCAACACTACAACATTTGCCACGGGATAAATCCGGGGTTTTCCCGGCGATTTGTCGTTGGGGATAGCTTTTCCGGGCGGGGATAAATGGAACAGAAAAGCTCGAATGGGATTCCTTCCCGGGCGACATCGTCGGGCCCACATAGTTTCAGTCAAACAATTAAGTGCCACGGGATACGAAAATTAATTAATTAATTAATTAGGCATAATCCTGGGCGACATGTCGCCCGGAAAAGTGTTAAAATAAGTTTATTAAATAAATTATTACTAAGAATCCCGGGCGACATGTCGCCCGGAAAAGGTTTTAAATATATTTTTTTAATTTTTCCCGGGCGACATGTCGCCCGGGAAAGGTTTTAAATATATTTTTTTAATTTTTCCCGGGCGACATGTCGCCCGGGATAATCTTTAAACAAATATTTATTTAAGGTTATCCCGGGCGACATGTCGCCCAGGAAAAGTCTGCAATTTTTTTTGTACACCTGCACAGCAGGCGATTTTCAGATTTTTTCCAGAATATTTTCGGAAAAATCTACCAAAACTCAAACATGTATAAACCAGTATAGAATCTACCCAAATACATTACAACTTGTACCAAAACACAATACGATCAACGCATTTGATATAATAAAGCTAAATACATCCAAAATCCGAATAAACACAATATAATCTACAAAACGAATGACGAAGTCACAAAACTTCCATTATCCGCAAGATACAAGTCAATATTCACCTAGATAACATGTTCTAAACGTATGGGGAAACAAATATTCACATAAGGGTAGCCAATATATACTTCAAGAGACAAAATAGCATATACTTACCTAACATCCCCTAACTATCGTCATCATCCTCCTTATCCTTGTCGCCGTCCTCATCATCTCCTGACTCATCATCCTCGCACCCGCCACTCCCGATGCCACCACCGTACTCAGGCTGTGACTCAAGCTGCATAAGCATCTGAGAAAACTTGTCGTCACTCCTAAATAACCTCGTGAACGTGTTCACTTGTTTCGTGAGCCGCTTCTCCCTCTTTTTGAGCCTAGCGATATCGGCGGAGTGTGTGCTTTGGGTTGGGGGAGGAATGATCATGCCTTGTCTTGGCAAAACCCGTCCAACACCGGGAATGTGCCCCCGCTGCTTGCCCCCGCGAATAATGGCCATGATCTCATCCTCAGTGTAGGGCACACCCGTGGGGGTGTTGGAGCCTAGACCCTGTAGCCTCAGCATCTCATCTTATGTAGTCATAAAAACACAAGATAGTTAATATTAGTCAGGTTACTATATTATTTATCGACAAATCATTAAATGCGTATTTTGAAACAAAACTTACATAAAGAGCTTTGTCCTCAGGGTTCGGACGGGTTTTCTATAGGATGATTAAAATTAGACGGGGATTTTCCAAAATTAATCACTAAAATCCTAAAACATTCCTAAAGGGTTCAATAAAATAAATACCTAAACGAATATTCATTTATATCAAATAAAAAACATACATTATTCATATAAGCTGGTCAAGAGGGTTTTGGATGCATTTTAACAGTGTCATGAGTGTGTTGATCTTGCATTTACAGGCAAAGGAGTGTTTTGATTTGAATTTTACACAAACTAATAAATATATGAATTCCAGCCCCGACGACATGTCGCACGGGGATACCAATAGAAAAAAAAAGTTACAATTACCTTCGCTGTCCGACTCACTCTTCTGGGCCCCATCGGCCGTGCCTCAGAAGCTCTCGGGTCTCAGATGCTATTGTGTCACTGTCACGTGTTAAAAAAAAAATACACAATTTATAATTAACAACTTATTCTAGCAGCTTATTAAACTTCCAGAACCAATCTTTATATACTTAAACATAATTATAAAAAGCATACGCGAGTTCTATAACAAATAAATTCAAAACACCGCCAACAATTAAAAGGGTTTAGAAAAAATAAAAGAATCTTAAGTTAAAGGTTAGAAAAGAATTATGGTTAAAGAAGAGGAGTGGTGCGGTAAAATGGCTCCGTGTGCTCGTGTGGAGTAGCGGTGGAGTGTGGTAGAGGTTATTGTGATGTGGTGGGGGTGGGTCCGAAGGTGGTGGTGGGTGAGAAGTGGTGGGGATAGCAGTTAAAATCGCCAAAGAGAGTGTTTTATGTTCTACGTTTGTGGTGCTCGTTTAAAACTCTAGATATTCCTGTTGTACCAGATTAATCCCGGCGACATTTCCCGGGCGACAATTCGCCGGAAAACACAACTTGTCGTTTAAGCGCAAAATGCGACCATAAAAAAATTTTGGGAGGCCTTTTTAGCAAATTTAAAAAACTTTCCCGTGAAAAGACGACATTCCGCCCAGGAAAAGTTTATTAAAAAATATATAGTTTTATAAATTTATGTTTTATAAAATATATAATTATAATTACAATTAGTTTTAAAAAATTATACACTGTTATAATAATTAAAAACTACTTAATATTTTTAAAAAATAAACGTTTTAAAATAAATGTAATAAACTTTTGTAAATCTTTATAAATTATACACTTTAGATGTTTGTCGTTGTAGCATTAGAGTTCAACGGATATCAATATATTAACGTTGGACATTAATGTTCAACTATCGATGAGTTTCAGTCGTTGTACATTAGAAACTTCAAAACGATTACTCGATATGTTATCGATAATTAGACTTCAACAAATGATCCAATGTGTAGTATCGTACATTAAACATCACATCAAAATCGATGACTCGATCGTTCTCGTTGTACATTAGAAGTCAACAGATGATCGATTTTATCGTTGTACTTAGACGTCAACTTGATGACTCGATAGTTATCGGGTGTAGCATTAGACTTCAAGCAATGACTCGATATGTTTTACGATGTATCATTTTAGAACGTTCAATCGGATGAATCCATGTTGATCGTTGTACAGTTAGACGTAACAGGAGTCAATGGTTATCGTGTGTAACATTAGACGTCAACGCTACGCGATATGTTTTCATTGTACAATAGATGTTCAACGATGACCGATAGTGTTTCGTTGTACATTAAAGTCAAACGATAAGCAGGTGTTATCGGTGTACATTAGACGTTCAACGGATGAACTCGAGATGTTATCGTGGTATACAGTAGACGTTCAACGATGACTCGATATGTTATCGTTTACATTAACGTTATACGGATGACTCAGATGTTGTCGTTTACATTAGATTTTAACGTATAGAGTCAATGTGTTATCGGTGTACATGTAGAACGTTCAAACGATGATTCGATATTTAATCGTGACATTAGACCGTTCAAAGCGGATGACTCGATAGTTTATGTTTAGTACATTGAGTACGTTTAACGATACTCGATATTTGTCGTGTACATTAGCCTTCAAAACGATGAGTCGATGTTTTATTCGTTTACTTAACGTTCAACGATACTTCCATAGGTTTATCTGTGTCATTAGACTTCAACTGACTCGATATGTGATGTCATTGTATATTAAGTTCATACATGATCGAAGTTTGTTGGTAGTAGCATTAGACTTCACGGATAGTCCAAATGTGTTAACGTTGTACATTATACCTCAACAGATACTCATATTATCAGTTGTACATTAAATTCAACGATAGACTCATATGTTAGCGTTGTACATTAACGTCATCGATGAGCGATATTAATCGTTATAACATAAGAGACGTTTCCAACGATGATCGATGTGTTTATTCGTTTACAGTAGACGTTCAACGATGACTCGATATGATATCGTTGTACAATGAGAACGTTCAAAACAAATAGTCCTATTGTTATCGTTGTACATTAGACCTTTTCAATGGATGACTCGATAGTTATCATTGTACATAGACGGTCAACGGATGATCAATGTGTTATGGTTGTACATGAGACGTTTAAAATAAGAACGAATGACTCATAGGTTTCGTTATACATTAACGTTTAAAACCGGATGAATCATTGTGTTATCGTTTTTGGGGGGTTAAAACACAAGTAGACGTCAAGCGATGCGACGTGATATGTATCGTTGTACAGTAACGTTCAACAAGACTCGATATGGTTAACTTGTACTGTAGAACGGTAAACGTGACTAAATTTTTGTCTTGTCTCATAGACTTCAACGTATAGTCAATGTGTTTTCGTTTACATTAGAAGTTCAAGCAGATGAAGTCGAGGTAGTTATCGTTCTACAATTTACTTCAACATGAACGCGATATGTTATCGTTGTACATAGGCGTTCAACGATGATCAATGTGTTATTGTGTTTCATTAGCACTTTCAACGATACTCCGATCGGTTATCGTTGTACATTAGACGTTCAAAACATGACTCACTTGTTACGTAGTACATTAGACTTTACGAGATGACTCGATGTGGTCGTTGTACATTAACATTCAACTATGAGTCAATGTTTATCGGTTACATAACTTCTAACGAGGACGCGAGATTTAAACGATATTACATAAACTTCAACGATACTCATTGGTTGTCGTTGTACATAGACGTTCAACGATGACTCAATGTTTATCGGTGTACATTAGACTTCAAACCGGATGAGTCAATGTGTTATGTTGTACATTAGACGTTCAACGGATGATCAATTATTGTCATTTACATTAACTTCAACATGTCTCATTGGTTATCTTTACATTAGACCATTCAGTGACTCTAATTTATTCTCCACGTTTCTGAGTAATTTGTTTTTTTATGGAAAGTAGATCGAGTCCGTTGCTGTTGGTTCGCCTGGAGCGTCAACGACTCCAATTTATCTCCCTGGACATCATCGACTCCTAATTTATTAGCCAGGAGTCGTCATCAACGACTCTAATTTTATTCGCCAGATCAGCACGACTCCAATTTATTCACCAGGGAGCTTCAAAGATCAGAGTGCTCAAACTGCAGACACTGAGGCTTGTTAAATAAGGGTACTCGATGGCAATGTTAGAAATTATACAAAATATCCGGAACAAATACGAACACACTTAATTCAGCTGCACTAACCTTCACAGAAGTTTAACAATGACATGGAAAACTTAATTTATATTTTTCATTTGAATTAATGCCTAGAAATATCTTTAAAGTTGCTGTTTGTAATCGTCGTAGATTATCATTCCTAATAATTAAGTGCTTTTGTAACTCACTATATTAACTAGCGGTCATAACTCGTTTCTGTTTACTAACAAGTGGATGCATAAAATTTTAACTAATAAATGTTTGTTTTTGTGTTACTTGAACAATTGCATCTTGAAAAAGTTATCGTATATCATTTCAACATTAATGGAGTGCATATCCTGACAAACCGAGAACGGATGTTTTTCGTATATAAGTTATGTTTTATCAAATATAAATTTTATTTTATAATAAAAAATAAAATTAATTAAATAGATGCATAAATAAAAATATTACAACTAATTAATGTTGTAATAAATGTTTTCCGACGACATGTCCCCGAAAGATTTTATTAAAAAATGATACAGTTTTAAATATGTATTAAAAACTTAGAATTTATTATTAAAAATGTTCCCGCCACAGGGATCGCCCGGAAATGTTACTAAAAAAAATATACATTTTATATATATAAACACTGTATAATATTTGCTAAAAAAACCTTCCTGACGACAGTCGCCCCCGAATAACTTTATAAAACACGTGAAGGATAGCGTTCTATTCTATGAGAACCCTTAATGCACGTCAACAGGAAGTAATTAGTAAAATAAAGAGCCTGCCTTCCCCACATGTCGCCCAAAGATGACAGAAAAATTGCGCAAAATTTTCGATGATTTTTTTGTCCAAAATTTTAACCACTTATCAGTCCCTCGACATTCGCCCGGAAACCTTCTTCGAACTGTGTCTAAATTCCTATCAGTATATTTGCCACTCGAACAAAATTGTCGTTTATGACCTGTCCCACACAAATGTCGCCCGAAAAGTCGTCTCCTGTTCATACTTTTTCTTGTATAGATACCACTCCTATACAAAACGCATATGAAACTATCAAAACAAAGTCGTTTTCAACCTCAAGCGACCTCTAAAAGAGCTGCTCTTTAATGATATTAAAATGATTTCGTTCAATTGGATCACAAGTAAAAATAGTAAAGTCTCTTTTAATTGGTTAGAATGGTTTAGTGATCCTTGTAACTCTATCTCTTTGTCTTTGTAATCCTTCTTTTCTAGCGTCTTGCTAGTTTTTATATAATGCCGTTCAAAAAAAAATATTGTGGATTGATTTGATTAAATCAAGATTTATGATAAATCCCCGATGTTTCTTCTTTAACTTGTGTTAATTAGGTTTTATCAAAGAAGGAAAGGGTCTCTATTCTCTAATGACTTCCTGGTATAGCAGATTTCAAAGCAAGAACCGGGAATTCACCAAAATCAAGCATGTCTAGTAAAGCTATATAATCATTTCGCTGATATACAGAAAACATAAAAGTGGTATAGCAAATTTCATCATGTCACCTGGTACTTCGGGAAAACATTTATGCAGTCTGCAATACTCCAAAAAGCAAAACATACACGAAGTAGTTCAACTTGTGAACTGAACAAGAAAATTACATGTTGGAAATTTTAGTGTCATCAACTATTTTTGATAATTGGATTTACTAGAGACCAATTAGATTTTATATTATGCTTTGACACGAGTTTGGGAAGTGCGGAGTGCACACTCGTTTAAGCTAATATGTTTTCACCACGACAAAAACCCAGGGGTCAAGGGGCAGCGCCCATTGCGGGATCAAAGCAAAACAGTTTTGACTGTTGGTTTTCAACAGAATCTGTTTCTTAACAGATTCTTTGGTCTCATTATACGAAAAACATACAATTCGTCTCTGTTCTTGCTTTGATCTTTTGTGCCTAGAATCATAGTGTTCTTCTTGAATTATCCCCTTAAAGATTTAGTGATATCCATGCACATAAATGGTCGAAATACTTTATACGGAAAGTGAACTCAACACTATTCAAGCAAGATATCCAAGATTATCATCACACACCCTAACCCATTTTCTAACATTACATCCATTCACAATAAAATCAGGAACTAAACTTTTTCTACGAATGAATCCAAAAGTCCAAACTTCTTTCCAGCATTCTTAACCCATTCCCCACAACTTTCCGGATTCAAAAGCAACCAAAGTTTCCTATACTCTATGTTATATTTCTCTGTAGTCATACTCGCATCTTTAGTAGTATCTTTTTCAGGTGTCGTGATGTCATCTTCTTTAATATTGCTTGATTAAAAGTTTAGTTCTTTTCTTTGAGTTTGAGAACAAGAATAGCATTTTTTTGTTGAAGCGAACGGTAATTGTTTTGAAGTGAGATGTTCATCTCCAGAATGGCTATGATATACATATTCATTGTGATTGGGATCAACATCCTGATATGTAACTGGACGTGTAAATTTTTCAATGGGAGTCCTGTTATAAGGGAATGGTTTTGGATAGCCAATGATATCACTTTGGAACTACATCCAGATCAATGATTTTAATAATCCTACTATGCACAAAATTATTGGAAGATGAGAACGTATCAATGCTAATTAATGAATACATCAAGAGTATAACAATTCAGAAACAAAATATTAAGTTACGATGTGATATTAGTTTTTGGTTAAAATACTGAGTATTACTATAAAACTTTTGTGTATGCTTATTTGAAATAGCTTATGCATCTACACAATAGCCATTTTCCCAGCATTTAAATGTACAATAAGCACATTTTGTATCATTATTGCAGTTTAAAAATTCAATGAGTTAAGAGGGTGTTTGAGACTGCTTACTTTTTTTAGATTATTAGGTCATGCATGCTACTAACAGATTCTAACGTTCAAGTGGAACTCTTCAAGAACATAATGTATGTGGCCAACTCCCTCCTAATTAAGCAGTTGGTCTTCTGCTTCCTTAGTCTTGATAATGTGTGGGACGCCAGGTAATCCGTTTGGGTTTTTTTAAGTTGCTATCCATATACACGTAACATACACATTATGGTATTATAACAGTTTAATCTATTGTCGTTTGGTCTATAAAAAGACTTTGACCCGTTCGATCATATACTTGGACCGAATTGATTCTATCTAGATCAAGAATCAACCCCTTAAAAAACATGCTCATTCTACAAGATAATCCTAACGGCATAACCCTTTGAGTTCCAATGTTTGACTCTTCTATCCACATGAGAAATTATTCACCATTTATGATGCAGGCGATCTGGACTGACCCGGTGATCTGACCCGACCCGACTCGCGAGAAGACCCACATGGAAAACAATTATG
>BQNB010121001.1:0-20532 GCA_026074375.1 Tanacetum coccineum
ATGCAACTCCCCTTAAACGAGATAAACACCGATCGACGAAACAGATAGTTGGACTATTCATTTCGGGCCACTAGTAGGAAGACTTAGGTCGCGATACATCCTAGTACTGCCAAGAACTGGCAGTTGAGCGTGCTTGAGTGAGAGTAGCACTGGTTTGGGTGACCTGCGGGAAGTCCCAAGCAAGGAACACAAAAGCAAAGCGGTGAGCATGAGGGCAAAGCAGACAATATTGTGGTCTGAGTAAGCGGGATGTTCGAGTGAGAGCGATACCAGTGGTGTTAATATCAATCATAAAACTTGTGACGATATTTTTCAAAAATATCTACCTTGATGGATTATATATCCTGGTCAACTTAGCCAAACTTTTGGTATGTTGAGAAGTGTCGAAACATCTAATCCTGCTGAAGAAAGTTATCATCATCTTGCTTAGAAACGGTTTATCAGATTTTAAACCTTTTCTCGGTCACACAATCGGATAACACGAATTTAATCTCGGGACGAGATTTCTTTAAGGGGTAGGTACTGTAACATCCGAGAATTTTCTGATTTTTAAGATAACTATTTTACCCCTTTGACTTTTAAGTCTGACTTGACTTACAAGAACAACCATCTAAATCACGTATTCACGACTCGGACCCTAAAGCAATTCGACGTGAAACGACATTCCTGACAACTTTTCAGTTTTGCCCGAGACCTGGAAACGAGCAGAAAAGAGCTAAAACAGCACCGCAAACATTTTGAACAATATACAACGCGGACACACAAAAACAATTAAATTTGTTTTTAATTATCAGTATTTATTTAATAAAAATATTAAATAAATTAGTCATCATTTTAATTAAAAGCGTTGCGGATAACGCGAATACTCGAGTTGAAATCCAATTTTTATTTCGGACAAGACAAAATCGGTTCACAAAATGAATAACAGATATTTTATTAAATGTTATAAAATATTTATGAAACATTATCAAGTAAATACTCATTTTTATGAGAAAAATGATTTGAAAAACAATGGCGCAAGTTTCGTGCGTTGGTTCATCCGTTAAGTCGCTCAAATGAGTCCCGAACCAGTAGTTTATAAAAGTTTCTCGACAAGTTACACTATTGGTCCCTCAAGTATTATAACATGTCATTTCTAATTATATATATATATTTCTACCTTTCTTTTCTTTCATTTCTATCTCAACCTATACACATACATCTTCTTCAACACTCTCTCTCTCCACTCCCATGCCACCCCACCGCCGGCCACCCTCACCCACCGGATTCCGGCCACCGCCGCCGGAAAACTTTTCCGGCGGGATTTTCCGGCGAACACCAAATGTGGTCCTCATGACCGGATCTACCCGATCCACCACCCCACTCGCCCCACGCGCCACAACCACCGCCACCACCGCGAGCCCACAGTCACCATAACACCACCATCATCATCTTATCATCATCATCATCATCATATCAACACAAGGGGTGTTTGTTTCTTCGTTAAACACCCGCAAGGAAAACCACCACGAGGGGTTTGTTTGGTTCATATCACCACCACGCAGGGTGCGTTGTGTTTATGTTTTTATAAGCATCAGGTGCGTTTGGTCCGGGTTGAAGCCACCACGACCCACAAGGGTGCGTGGGGTGTCGTGTTTGTTTGGCTGGTTTAGACCCGCATAGGGGGCGTTTGGTTGCGGGTTGGCTGCCAAGGGGTGTTTGGCTGAGAACGTTAACTAGTTTGATATGTAATATGGAGTCGGGCAGCCGGGGGTGAGTCGGGTTCGGGTTAAACCCGACAAGGGTGTGTTTGGTTAAATTGTTATAACAACATGTGAGGTGTTTTTGTTGCGGTTGACTAATTAGGGGTGTTTAGGGGTGTATGTTTCGGTGGTTATAACAGCCGGGGTCGGGTCGGGCTGTGGGACAGCCGGGGTCGGGTCGGGCTGTGGGACAGCCGGGGTCGGGTCGGGCTGTGGGACAGCCGGGGTCGGGTCGGGTTGCGGGACAGCCGGGTATAACCGGGTCGGACATGGGTTTGGTTTGCGTGCGGGTTTGAAATAAGCACCACGAAGGGTGCGTTGGTTTGGGTTTAACAGCCGGGGGCTGTTGGGTGTTGGCTGCGAAACAGCCACTGGCTGCGTTTGGGTTCGTTTAGGGATTAGGGGCGTTTGGTTTTGTTTATGGATTAGGGCCGTTTGGTTTGTAACAAATTAGGGCCCGTTTGGTATAGTGGCAGCCAAACGGGGGTGTTTGGTTCGGATTAAGCATATCTAGGGCGCGTTTGTTTCGCGGGTCAGTCGACTAGGGTGCGTTGGGTTTATAGCAAGTAGGGGTGTTTGTTTTGAGTTTGGCACGAGTAGGGCGCGTTTGGATCAACGAGGAAACAACGAGGGTTTGTTTGGTTTATATTATCAAAACGACAAATAAAAATAACTTAAGTTTTAATAAATATTAAAACTGGATAACTATTATTTTGGTGGTTTTTAAAATGGTTAAATAAATATAATATTTATTAAGTGAGTTAAGATGAATTAACAATAAATATATATTAAAATTTTATGAATATAAAATTTTAACGAGATTTATAATTTATAAATCGGAACCAAAGGGGCGGTTAAGGGTTATATAAATACAATATTTATTAGTTTGTGAGTTTCGATATAACAACGTGAATATATATGTCATATCTGATAAACGCGGGAGTTGGAAAAATGGAAACGGGAATACTTGCAACATATATATTATAACTAGAAAGCGCGTGCATTTGAAATATTGAGAAACGAACGATTTCAATATATATTGATTAAAGGGAAAACGTAGAGTTTTAAGAAAACGGAAAACGTTATATAAACTGGAAAGTCATGAAGAAATTTTATATAAATTTCTATATTTAGTAATGGTTTACTAAAACTTATAATATTTTAGAAACCGATAAAGACATTAAAGTTATATTTTAAGGTATATTAAAATATAACTACATCATAACTTGACAACGGGCGAAAACTATATTTTTACAATGAGTCGATTATGTTAGACGCGATTTTGTCGTAGAAAAATGAAATGAAATATAAGTTATAAAATATTATTTTATATTTTATAATTATCAGCTAAAAGGTAGCTTAATAAGTGTTGTAAAAAGGACTTTACAGACATTGTTTAACATGATTGGAAATCTTAAAACGTACGACTACGTTTATACATGAACCTTTATTTTATTAAGCGGTGATTGCAGAACACAAGTCAAACTAATTGGTTTAATTATCCACACTTATTATATAATACCTGCGAGGTATTATATACTTTTCACTAATCTTTGTATTAATTGTCTTTGTGATATAACTTACGGTATGAAGCATATAAGGGTTATTTTTCATATGTAATATATAAAGTATATATATTACACACTTTGGGAATATTCTAAATTTATTTATTTAACCAACCACCAAACCATTTCAAAGATTAAATCTAAATCTTTTATCAACGTGTCGTGTTGACATAACAATTCATCGGGAAACCCAAACACATTATCCTAGGCTAGTGGGACTTAGCCGTTAAGTTAAGCTGCATCATCTCGGTCAGACAGCTTCGTCTTCTATTCGTATTGTGCATATGAGATGCCTATCTGTCAATTGTTCTTCATCATCAATGTCAATAGATGCCTTAACCTATCAATCGTTCTTCAACTTCAAGGTGAGGTTATGGCCCCCCATGTTTTAATGTTTTACATACTATTTTGGGGTGAGAACATGTTGTTACAAAATCAGTTAAGTGTTTGATTTTAAACACTCGTTACGTGCTCATTTTTCAACTCGTTTGCATACATGTTTACAAACGCATTCACATGGTTGATTACCTGTTTGGTTTACATACTCATTTATACATCTCGCGAGGAGATACAATACTCAATTACTCATTTAGGGACGGAACACATTGCTTGTTTTTACATGGGTACAATTACTTTAAACTTCTATGTATTGGCTAAGTAACCGTTAACCCAGTAGGTCTTTGGGAAGAGGCACCCAGTAGGTCTTTGGGAAGAGGCACCCAGTATATCTTTGGGAAGAGGCACCCAGTAGGTCTTTGGGAAGAGGCACCCAGTATATCTTTGGGAAGAGGCACCCACATGGTAACAATGCGTAACAACATGAACTGTGGTTAAGGTTTCAGTGTCATGAACTTAGAGTAATGGTAATCATGGTTTTATACACACTTGAATAAAGTGGCAATACATATTTTGGATATTTGTGATCCAACTTTGACACGTACATTTTGGGACTATTTGGGGATAGAAATGGTCTTGCATATTTTACAGCTAATTGATTTCTAAAAATCATACATACATTTTGGAAGGACATTTAAGGATTTAAATGGTCACACAATTATTTTATGATACTGTAGGGAGACAGTAGTCATTAAACGTTTTTATATGACACTGTAATGATACAGTGGGCAGATACATTTATTGGAACTAACGTTTGTATTTACAGAAACCTATGAACTCACCAACTTTATGTTGACCTTTTTAAGCATGTTTTTTCAGTGAAATTTATGTCGGATTTCTTGAGTGCTTGGAGTCTATTCACATTCAAGCTTTTCATTGTGATGATTTATGGGAAAATTGGTATATTAAAATTCAAGATTTTGAAAAAATCAACGAGATTGTTTTCAATCGACAATTTAGAGGTCGTTCTTTGTATCTTAGCGCTGTGTATTATGGAAGTAGCACCCACTTTGGTAATCGCTGCATTGTTGTATTGTTGGGGATGTTACGAAATGGAAAAGAAAAGAATGATGATTTTTCCAAGACAATCAAGACCAACAGAATATGAGGCAGACCCACAGGCCAGCCTACACTGCAGGCTTGTGGAAATGAAATCTCTACGCCGGGTCTAAAACTCTGTTGTTCAGGTGTAATTTGCCATCATGAAGTATGTCCTTATCCACACTAGGTGTAGTAACTGTATAGGGTTGGGCATCTGGCCAGGGGACTGTAGGATACGGACTTGTCTACACAACAAAACAACAACTGCAACAACAACTAACAACAACCGACAACAACAACAACAACATCCGACAACAACACACAACACACAACAAAAACAACGTAACAACTATAACACCAAATAATCAGCAGGCTATGGTTGCTTTGAGTGCGGAGCTCCCCCCCCCCATGGCCACTTTAAAAGAAAACTGCCCAAAACTGAACAACAATGATCGTGGTAATCAAAGCTGGGAATGACTGGGCGTCCAGCGAAGGTGTAATGCGGTGGAAATGCGGAGGGGGGGGGTGGGGGGCAAATATAAAACACAGGTCAACGTCTTGCGGGTACGTTCTTCTAAAACAATCGTTATTCTACATCGTCATTTGATACTGGGTGCGATAGGAGTTTTGTATCTACTGGAATTTGTTATCCTTGCTTGATATCGTCCCCAAACACTAGATCATGGTTCAACGTTGTGCTAGCTGATGGTAAGAATAATTGTGAGTAAATACTATATTGATGGGTTGTACTGTTAAACCTTTGGAACCATCGTTCAACATCAACCTAATGACAGTAGAGATGGGTCAGTTTCGTTTCATAATTGGCATTGGACTGTTGTCAAAAATTTACAGTGCGTTATCGACTGTGTAAGAAGATTGTTACGCATCCCCTGGAGAACATAAATCCCCATAATTCACCCCCCCCCCCCCCCCTTACACGGTATGAGGTACAGGGAGATTTGACACGATTAAAACATCATTTCGTGCACTAAACACAGAAGTACATGGAAAGGATTTCTAATCTTTTTTGGACATGTCACTGCAAATGTGATTGAAGACAAAGTCGGAGGAAGAAGCGACTTGAGGACGTACCAATAGTTCGAGACTTTCCTGAAGTATTTCCTGAGGACTTGCCGGGTCTTCTCCGACTCGACATGGTGGAGTCTTCAAATTGATTTTGTACTGGTGCCGCACCTGTAGCACGGGCACCTTATCCGATTGGCGCTTTCGAAATGGAAGAATGTTATTTGAGCAACTGAAAGCGAGCATCCGAGAAAGGTTTATAGGCCCAGTTCCTGCCCTGGGGAGCTCCGGTATGTTTGTCAAGAAGAAGGACGGGGTCATCCGGATGTGCATGATTACGGGGAGAATAAATTAACGGGATGAAAGGAACGTTATCCGTTCCCAAGTATATTTTGATGATACTATTTGATCAACTCCATTGTAGAGTGGTCTACTCGAAAATCGACTTAAGGTCAGTATATCACCCAATTGAGGTTCGAGAAGAAGACATTCCGAAGGACTGCCTTCAGAACTCATTTTACGGGCCATAAGATTCCAAGTTATGCCGTTTGGTTTGACCAAACAGCACTGCCGTATTCATGGACCCTTATGGAATCGGGTTTGCAAACCATCATTGGATAAATTGTAATTGTCTTTATTGATGATATTTTGTCTTATTCAAGAACAGTAAAGAACAGATGAAACCTTAAGCAGATCTTGGAATTGCTTAAGAAGGAAGAATTGTATGCCAAGTTTTCCAAATGTGAATTTTGGATTCCTAAGGTACAGTTCCTAGGTCATGTGATCGATAGTGAAGGAATTCATGTGGATCAGCCTCAAGATTGATCAGCGATTAAAAGATTGGACATCTCCTAAGTCAAACACGGAGATTCGTCAATTTTTAGGCTGTGGATACTATCGAAGATTCATTGAAGGGTTTTCAAAGATCGCCAAACCAATGACTAAGCTTACTCAAAAGAAGGTCAAGTTTGAGTGGGGCGATAAGCAAGAAGCAGCTTTTCAACTGTTAAAGCAAAAGTTGTGCAGTGCACCAATCCTTGCATTACCTGAAGGAAGCGAAGATTTCATCGCATACTGTGACGCTATCGTAAGATGGGTTTGGGCTGCTGTGTTGATGCAGAGAGGAAAATGTGATTTCTTTGCATCACGACAGTTGAAGATTCATGAGAAAAACTACACGATCTTGTATTTGAATCGGTGCAGTGGTGTTTGCTCTTAAGATCTGGAGACATTATTTATATGGAACTAAGTGTACGGTGTTCACCGATCACAAGAGTTTGCAACACATTTTAGATCAAAAAGAGTTGAACATGAGGCAACCGAAGATGGTTAGTGGGTTACTAAGTGATTTCGATTGCGATCATATCGTTATTCACCCGGGGAAATGCTCAAATGTCGTTGAGATCTTTAAAGCTGGAAAGAACGAGAACCAACGTAAGAGTTCGAAGCATTGGTTTTGTCTATTAGTTTGGACCATTCCCAAAACAGATCTTAAATGCTCTGGACCGAAGCGCAAAACCCCGAGAAACATTATGAGTGAAGACGTTGGGAATGTTGGTTAAAAATGCGAAATTTTACAGAAGCCTATTAGAGAACAAAGTTGGAACCACGTGCGGAATGGAACCCTGATGCTCTCTCAAATGGCAGACAGCTGGTTACCTTGTTATGGCGATTTGTGGACTGTGATCATGCACGAATCCATAAATCAAGTACTCTATCCATCCCGGGTCTACGACAAAATGGTACCAATGGACATGAAGAAATTGTATTGGTGGGCCCAACATGAAAGCCGACATAGCTACTTATGTTAACAAGTGTTTGACCTGTGCTAAGGTCAAGGCCGAACATCAAAGGCCGTCAGGATTGTTAGTACAGCCTAAGATTCCCGAATGGAAGTGGGATAACATCACCATGGATTTCTGTGACAAAGCATCCTAAGACGTCTGCAAGCTATGACCACAATTTTGGGTGATCGTTGACCGACTCACTAAGTCTGCGATCTTCACACCAATGAGAGAGACCGATCCTTTGGATAAACTTGCAAGATTGTTAGCCTAAAGGAGGTAGTCCGAGAATGGAATAACTGTCTCAATTCTTTGTGATCGCGACCCGAGATTCGAATCTAATTTTGGAGATCACTTCCAAAATGCTTTGGGTACAAATTTGGATTTGGGTACTGCGTCTTCATCCACATTCGGATGGGCAAGCGGACCGAGGGGACCATTCAAACTCTCAGGATATGTTGCGTGCTTGTGCAATCGAACTTTGAAAGGTTGGGTTAACATTTGCCATTAGTCGTGTTTTCATAAACAATAGGATGTCTCGCTAGCATCAAGCCGCGCCATTGAGCACTTTATGGTCGAAGTGTCGTTCACATGTTTGTTGGACTTGAAGTTGGAGAAGCTCAAATACTCGGTCTAGAATGATCATGAGGACCAATGAGAAAATCATTCAGATCAAGCAAAGATGCAAGCCGCTTGTGATCGACAGGAAGAGTTACGCGGGGGGGGGGGGGGGGGGGGGGGGGAGCGGGGGGGGGTATGACTGGAAGCGTAAACCAATGAATTCCAAGAGGGGTTTAAGTTATGCTTAAAGTTTCACTTGAAAGGGGTAGTCTATGTTTTTGGCAAACGCGGGGAAGTTAAACCCTAGTATGTTGGACCTTTTACAGGTGATTGAAAGAGTTGGGGAGTGCTTAACAAGCTGAACTTCCAGAAGAGTTGAGCAGAGTTCATCATAATTTCATGTTTCAAACCGAAGAAGTCTCATGCCGACGAAACATTTAGACGTTTCCGTTGGATGGACTTAATTAGACGCCAAACTCCATTGTGTTGAGGAACGGTATGAATAGTGGGACGAGAAGTTAAACGGTGAAGAGAAGTGGATCAATTGGTCAAAGTGTGATGGAACTCCAGAGAGGTCCTGAGTACACGTGGGAGGTGAAGGACAATTCAAAAGAAATCTCAGCACCTCTTCACCAGATCACCCCGTCGTAAGTGCTGCTTATGAGCCTTGAGGCACAAGCTCGTTTACAGGGGAAGGTCTAATAAACACCCTGTTGTTTTTCAAGTCTTTGACGACGTCAATAAATGTACTATTTATTGTTAGTATTGTACGTATTTGCTTTAAATTGTAAACGTTAAGTTAAATCGCGTATGCCAAAAATTAGCGTTCAATGTAAACGGGCATCAAGCAATTAAATGTTTACATCAAGCAAGGGTTATATAATTATTTTAAGGATAATTATTAACTTTGTTCATTTTATTTTTATCGGATACGTAAAGTGTATACGTTTCGCGATAAATTGCGTTTAGGCACTCCCGGAACCCAAAACTATTCCTACGCCTCAACATATACCACTTTTTATTACCCAATACACAATAATTACATAATTATCTATCATGTATACTCTTTATTATTCCGATAATATTGTAATCACATTACAAGAATATTACATGGAAAATACAGACTAAGAGTTTCAGTTGGTCAATTCATGCATACCTATTATGCACAACACCATTCCTACCTTACTTTGACCAAGAGCCATACCATGACCATCCTTTGAGCCATGCTTGGACTCTTTGACTATAATTACATCCTATATACATGCAAGTAAACTAGCTAACACTTACACACTTTACACTTAACAAAAAAATCAAACACAACCTCTTTTGCACACTCTATATGCTACGGCATTTGGCAAGCACTCTTCTATATCCATAGCAATTTTTCTACAATCCATACACTTCTATATACACCTATTCTAAGATATACTAAGGCATTTGCAAGCATTGAATCACCATTTCCAAGTATTTCTCAAAGAAAAGAAAGTTAGGGTTTCCATTAAGAAAGTAAGGGTTTATTAGTGCAAGCTTGGTTTTTGTGGCTAAACAAGGGTTTGGTACTTGTACATCATCTTTCCCTCATTCATAATAAGGTCCATTTAAAAACTCTTTATGTTTTTATATTATAATTTTTAATGCACATGATTATTGTATTTAGCTTATAAAAATCATCATTTAGGTTTTTTTAAATAAAAATGAAGTTTATACGTGAAATGAATCATTTATACACACTTATGTTCATGTAGTGGTATAATTTCATCATGTTAAAAAGGATGTTAAAATTTGTACATGGTTTTGTTTTTTTTCTTTCTAATGTAACATGATCTGGATTAATTAGGGTTTTTAATAGTTTCATAATATGTTTCAACTTAAAGAAATACTAAGACATGTTAATATTGATTATGGACTTTTAATCATGCTAATAGAACACTAAAATAAAGTCATATGGAAAGAAATATACTTGTACACACTTGGTTATGTAAAAATGATTATTGACAAAACTAGTAAAATAAGTTACTTAAGTAAAGATTATGATCATAAGTAATTATCATGGATTTGTTAAACCTTGTTAACTAGAACATATGAGGACTACTATGGATAAATGGACATTAAATATGTATGTATTTATAATTATTATGATATATGAGACTTGTGATAAAATACAAAAGTAGTAAAGTATAAAGAAAAGGTTACAAATGGAGTCAACAAGCTTAAGCAAACATTCTGTCCAAAAGTCGAATTTTTACATATCTATTTTATATTTTTATAAGATAATACATTTCACGACTGATTCCGAAAAGGTAAAGAAACTGTTAAACGGTTAATAACGAAAAAGTTACGTTAAAAAACAAGGTATAAGTTATAACGGAAGTCGTAAGTAAATTTTTATAAAAACATTCTTTATAAAATTTATATAAACAGCATGGGTTGATTTTGTAAAAAATAAATACATTTTTTAGGATTCCAAAATGATTAAGAATCGTATTTTTTCAAATAATAACGCAACGAGTTATGAATTTCGCAAGTTTACGACAATTAATACTTTTGTAAAACTATTTTTATAAAAGGGTTACTAATTCTTGGACAGAAAGTTATATGTTGTAAACTCTAAAAAAATATAGAACTTTCAAATACGAGAACGTCCCAAAGAATCATTAAAAACGGAGCTTTAACGAATAAAATACCGACATTTAGGTTTTTCGACGGACGAATAGTTTTTTATAAAAGTCACGTCTGTGTGAACAGTAAAGGTTACTGTTCACCAGGGGTCAAAATATCGAAAATGGTCAAATTATGAAACTCGTCTTAATACGAAAAGATGGAATAAGAACGCAAGAAATCGGGCTTAAAACTCAAAAGTTATGCGAGTTTTACCTAAAAACGGTAAATATAAACGGTTTTAACTTATTAAACTCATTGTTTTCACAAAACATTAGTTGGGATTTGAGCTAGATAGAATATTATGTGGTTATCAAAGTACTATATTACTAGGGAGTTTCATAATGAGGCCTCTTCGGATGGCGTTTCGACGAGTTGTTGGATTTACGATTTAAAGTGTCCTAACTCCTCGAACGTCATGTCATGACCTCTTAAATTATGATAGCCCGAACGATAGTACGATGTAACAACTATAAGATTATATTTAAGTACTCGGTACTTATACGACCTATGATAATTTAGGTTGCATTCGATCTTTTACGTGACGCTTTATCTGCGATATTTGGATTATCTGAACTCAAGGTGAGTTCATAGCCCCACATTTTTACGATTTCAATGATTTATAATTATGGGGTGGAAACATGCTTTGTTTTACAAATTGGACGCAAGTATTGATTACATGTTTGCCTAAGTACCGATAACCCAGTTAAGCCCATTATCATGAACTGTCAATTGCATAGATGTAGTTGGGAATTACATTATGTGAGCGCGAGTGTTATTTAATAGATCTATTCGGGAAACGACCTCCCCGTTCGGGTGACTTGCTATCACCGGAGATGAACGTATCGCATGTCGAACTTAGATGTTTCGGGTTAGAAACATCCATCCGGCTGAGTAGCAATATTATGCGAACAAGATCGTCGAGCTTCAGTGTCATGAGCTTAGTGTAAATGTAATCTAGTTTTTGTGAGATCTGCATGTGTTGCATTATCACTAAAAAGTCTTGCGGTCCTACACATTATGATTTTATCAAACCTATGAATTCACCAACATTATTGTTGACGTTTTAAGCAATGTTTTCAGGAGATCAATAGGCATGGGATGCCAAGGATGCATTGGGTTATATTTTGGATTGCACGCTTAAAGATTTGTTGCATCATATTTTGGGAAATGTATTGTCAATTTTGTATTATTCGGAAAATGAAACAAGTAAAGCTATATGCTTTTGTATTAAATCTTTCAATTAAATCCAATGTATCATTTTAAACGACTTTTTGTGTCGTTCATATATATCTTGTGCTATTGATCATGAAGTAACACGCCCCGGACCCTTATTCCGCTGCGACCCAATTTGGGGGTGTTACAGAAAAGACCCAGACTGTGTGAAAAAGAGAGTTAAGATTGCACCACCTGATTACTTGAGAGAGAATTATTTAGCGACTTTCACACCACAGAAACAATTGACCCCCGAGCAGATATTTTGGTCCAACGATCTCATTGAGATGAAAGTAGAAGCTCTCAAGGAGCAGACCAAAGCTTCAAGACCAATCAAAGAGTTGACGATGTATCCACCAAATACACCTGCAATGCTTGTTCCCAGGGTGCTTCCAATAAAAAGTCAAGTGAAAATTAACATTTTTACACTTATACAACTTTTTTGGAATTTGAAAAAACCTGCAAAAAGAGAATTACACCTACTAGGCTCACTGGTAAGTGGGTAAAGTCTCTATGAGCTAGGGTTTAACAAGATCACCATTGATTTAATCCCTAAGGTAGATTATAATCAGCAAATAAGGATGCTTTATGCGGATGCTTTAATTATGACAGAATTAATGTGTCTAAGTCTTAGGATGATGTCACGCATATGTCTTAAGAATGATATGCCACCTTGAGAGAAGAAATCATTACACTTAATAAACAAACCAACGTTCTAATCAGATTAATTATGGTTAATACAGTTTTCTTATATAAGGTTCGATCGCTCTTTTATCTTTTGTCTATCAGCTTGCGTGAGTAACAGTGTCTTGAATTGATTGTAGTCACCGACCAAACCATGCCAGTCTCTTAGGCTGAAAACCCCCTTTTCCCATTAGAATTAGGATTTAGACTGACATAGGTTTAAAATAGGTTTAGATTAGAATAGAATTAACATAGATTAGATAACCAAGATATTAATTACTATAAATTGATAGATTTAACCTCGCTCTCAGTGATCGACACCCTACTTACCACGAAACTACAACTGATCGGGTAGACTGCCCGTTAAAGTGTTGTTTTTGGTTAAGTCGGCAAAATATAAATTTAAAACTTGAATCAATAAAATATACACCACACAACGATACATCAATATAGAACAGACAACTGCCCTGTTAACTGAAAATGAGACTCTAAAGGTCCAGATAAAGGATAAAATGAAATGTGTCACTATCGATTCTGTAAAACCAAAAGTTCTTGCACCTGGTGTGTATGCTATCGATGTTGAACCAATCCCCCCTCGCAATAGGAACAATAGGGAAGTTCATCTAGATTATCTTAAACATCTTAAGGAAAGTGTAGAAACCCTTCGAGAGATTATAGAAAAAGCCAGGCTTAAAAGACCTTTAGATAGATCACTCGCTTCTGCCTACCTTTACACTAAACACTTTCAGGAACTGTTAGAATATGTGATTGGCACTTGTCCGAAAAATTTCAATAAACAAGATAACAAATATGCTACTACCCTTTTAAATAGGAAAAAGTGAATTACTTTTGCGGACCAATGTGAAGCGTCAAATAATAACACACAAAAACATGTAGAGCAACTAAACATTCAGACGACTAATGCCTTTGTGATTCCTTCTACAGGAATAAACACTTGCACTGACGCTAGCGGATCACAGCCTAGGAGCAATACCAATAAAAATAGGATCTCGCCGGCTAAAAGTGACATCAAGAAGACAGTAGAAGAACACCCTAGGACGAATAAATCTAGTCGGAAGAAATCAAATCGTGTTAATTCTAGTATTAGCTCTAAGCATGCTGTAATTAATTCGAATTCTCGTTCTGTTTGCAACACATGTAACAAATGCTTTATTTCGGCAAATCATGATATGTGTGTGGTTAATTATTTGAATTCTGTGAATGCATCTCCCTATGTTAAGAATGTTATGAGCAAAGTTAAGAAGGTTTGGAAACCTAAGCAAGTTAAGCAAGTTTGGAAAGCAACAGGAAAACTACTTACCAATGTAGGTTATCAATGGAAGCCCACGAGAAGGAAATTCACTTTAGGAGAACAGTGCCCTTTAACTAGGCTCACTAAATCCAAAGTAGTGCCTGCTAAGCAAACTGAAAACGTTAGTACTAGTAAAATTGTGATAACTGAGAAAATAAATCACACATCTCAGAAACCATTAACTAGATACCAACGTAGAACCAAACAGTACAAGGCAATTCCCACTAGCATTCCTACTCCTACTGAGAATAAGGCAATTGATGCCTCTCTGCATTCTACTATTGCTTCTGCTAGCCAACAGGAACCCAACAAAAATTAGGGATCCATCTTTTTAAACTCTCCATCTTCGTTCGTTTTTAAATGCAGGTCATACAGATCGTCCTTTGGTATTTGGACTCAGGCTGCTCAAAACATATGATAGGAGACCACTCACGGCTCAGGAATTTCGTAAAAAAGTTCATCGGGACATTTAGATTCGGGAATGACCACTTTGGTACTATCATGGGTTATAGAGATTATGTGATTCGTGACAGTGTGATATCCAGGGTATACTATGTGGAAGGACTGGGACACAATCTGTTTTCTGTCAGATAATTTTGTGATTCTGATCTTGAAGTTGCATTCAGGAAGCATTCATGTTATGTTCACGATACATATGGTGTTTAATTAATTAAAGGTTCTCGTGGTTCTAATTTGTACACTATCTCGGTTGAAGACATGATAAAGTACTCCCCAATCTGCTTGCTGTCCAAAGCCTCCAAGAATAAATCATGGTTATGACATTGTCGTTTAAACCACTTGAACTTTGGTACCATCAATGACCTTGCCAGAAAAGATTTAGTAAGAGGTTTACCTAGATTGAAGTTTGAGAAAGATCATCTTTGCTCCGCATGTCAACTAGGAAAGATCAAAAATCATACCCACTCACCCAAAACAGAAAACACCAACTTGAAAGTTCTTAATACCCTACATATGGACTTATGTGGACCAATGCGAGTGCAAACAATGAATGGGAAGAAATACATCTTAGTCATAGTTGATGACTATTCTAGGTTTGCTTGGGTTAAGTTTTTGAGATCGAAAGATGAAACCCAAGAGTTTGTCATTAAATTTCTAAAGCAAATACAAGTCGGTCTCAACAAAACTGTCAGATACATCCGTACCGATAATGGCACATAATTTGTCAATCAAGTTCTGACTAAATATTATGAAAGTGTCAGCATATTTCACCAAAAATTAGTTCCGAGGACTCCCCAGCAGAACGGCGTTGTCGAAAGACAGAACCGTACTCTTGTGGAGGCTGCTAGGACAATGCTGATATTTTCCAAGGCTTCGATGTTTCTATGGGCAGAAGCTGTTGCTACTACTTGTTACACCCAAAATCGATCCCTTATTCACACTCGTCATAACAAAACTCCATACGAGCTGGTGCATGATAAGAAGCCCGACCTTACTTTTTTCTGAGTCTTTGGTGCTCTCTGTTACCCTACAAATGACAATGAGGATCTTGGAAAATTGCAACCAACAGTTGATATTGGAATTTTTGTTGGTTATGCACCTAGCAGGAAGGGTTATAGAATCTACAACAAACGAACCCGACGAATCATGGAAACTAATCACGTTCAAATCGATGAGATGTCTGAGCCAATGGCTCCTGTGCAACTCAGTACAAGACCCGCCCCTACATTTCTGACACCTAGACAAATTAGTTCAGGGCTCGTACCCAATCCGGTCCCTACAGCACCTTATGTTCCCCCTATAAATAAAGAGCTGGAGATTCTATTCCAACCCATGTTTGATGAATACCTAGAACCTCCTCGTGTTGAAAGACCGATTCTTCCTTCCCCAGCAGTTCATGTTCCAGTCAATTCAGCCGGTACGCCTTCTTCTACTAGCATAGATCAAGATGCACCTTTTGCAAGTCATTCACCGTCATCTTCCGAGTTACAATCTCCGTGTTCTCATCAAGGTGTTGCAGATGGATCTACTATTATTGAAGACAATCCTTTTGCTCCCGTTGATAACGATTCCTTTATAAACGTGTTTGCTCTAGAACCTAGTTCTGAAGCCTCATCATCCAGGGATTTTAGCTCACCAGAATCAACTCATGTTACTCAACCACATCATCATCTCGGGAAATAGAGAAAGGATCACCCGCTTGATAATGTCATTGGCAATCCCTCCCAACCGGTATCTACCAAAAAACAACTTGCAACTGATTCCTTGTGGTTCCTGTACAACTCTGTACTATCGAAAGTCGAACCAAAGAACTTCAAATCTATCGTGACTGAAGACTGATGGTTTCAAGCCATGCAAGACGAGATTTACGAATTTGATCGACTTCAAGTATGGGAATTAGTACAATGACTAGACTTGGTCATGATTATAGCTCTCAAGTGGATTTATAAAGTAAGCTTGATGAGTACGGGGATGTTCTAAAAAACAAGGCTAGGTTGGTGGCCAAGGGATATCGAAAAGAGGAGGGTATTGACTTTGAGGAATCATTTGCACCGGTTGCACGCATCGAGGCTATAAGAATCTTCATCCCTAATGCCGCCAGTAAGAACATGACCATCTACCAGATGGATGTCAAGACAACATTCCTGAATGACGAGTTGAAGGAAGAAGTCTACGTTAGTCAACCAGAGGGCTTTGTTGATCCAGATTACCCAACACATGTTTATTGTCTGAAGAAGGCTTTGTACAGTTTAAAGCAGGCTCCTTGGGCGTGGTATGACACTTTGTCAAGGTTTCTTCTCGACAACAAATTTTCCAAGACTGCAGTTGATCCAACATTATTCACTCGGAAAACATGCAAACATATTCTTCTTGTTCAAATATATGTAGATGATATCATATTTGCCTCGACCGACCCTAAAGCATGTGACATATTTTCCAATGAGATGAGTTCAAAATTCCAAATTTTAATGATGGGACAAATTTCATTTTTCCTGTTTCTCAAAATCCTGGAGGCATTTTTATTATTAATCAATCAATTTTTTGCTCTATGAAAATCTTAAGAATTTTGGAATGATTGTTGTGCCCTATTGATACACCAATGGTGGATCGACATAAACTAGATGAGGACCCCTTAGGGATTCCAGTTGACCAGACTCGATTTCGTAGTATGGTCGGCTCCCTGATGTACCTCACTGCCAGTAAACTCGACCTTGTATTCGTTGTATGCATGTGTGCTAGGTATCAGGCATCGCCTACTAAAAATCACCTTGAAGCACTTAAACGGGTCTTTCGGTATCTCAGAGGAACCATTAATTAGGGACTTTGGTATTCAAAAGACACCGTTATGGCACTAACGGTCTTTGCAGATGTGAACCATGCAGGTTGTCAAGATACACGAAGAAGTACGCCAGGAAGTGCTTAGTTCCTTGGAGATAAATTAGTCAACTGGTCATCAAAGAAACAAAAGAGCACTACGATCTCAACCACAGAGGCTGAATACATTGCCATGTCTGGATGCTGTGCTCAGATACTTTGGATGAGATCACAGCTTTTAGACTACGGTTTTGCCTTCAACAAGATTCCCCTGTATTGTGATAACCGCAGTGCTATTACTCTCTGCTGCAATAATGTCCAACACTCCCAGTCCAAGCACATTGACATACGTCACCATTTGATTCGAGAGCAGGTTGAGAAAGGCGTGGTTGAATTATACTTCGTGACGACGAATTATTAACTTGCGAACATATTCACCAAGGCATTACCAAGAGAGCGGTTTGAATTTCTACTCCCGCGGCTTGGTATGAAGAGTATGACTCCGGAAACCTTTAAACGTCTTCAGAAAGGAGAAGAGGAGCAATGGATGGTCTTCTTATATCCTATGTATATTTGTAAATAATTAAACACAAAAACAAAATAGAAAAATATAAAACCTACAAGAACCATAAAAATTGGAAAAATCGAAAATACCAAAAATATTTTTCAAGACATGTCTTCTGTAAATCGATAACATTTACGGACCTAGAAATTCCATCCAATAATGACACGGGTCTTTAAATGAAGTTCGAGTGGAAGTTCAAACTGTTTTAAAACATGTCTTAATGGCTTGTAGTTATTTCAGACGCAACCCGCTTTTCAATTTGAGGACAGATTGTCGCCAAAAAGACAGCTGTTCCTAACAACGGGTAATTCATTTTTCCCGGGCACGGATTACTAAATATTCGTGCATCCAAGGATTAATGTACGTTTAAGTGCATTCTTTCTTAACCGGAAGAGAAGTCTTCCTTTTTATAACCAAATAATTTTCTTCTTAATTGATTCTTCAAAAATTATTTGTGTTAGTCACAGTGGACAAGTGTTGTTGGAAATTTATCAATTCAGGTTTTTCAAAATAAACTTTTTAACTCAAACAACGACTACAACTCTTTCACTAGAAAACTGGTCATTGTTTGAGGGGGAGAGTGATTTCAAGTTTATTGCATCAAACGGGCTTATAATCACATCACACAATTAATGGAAAAGGTTTTGTAAGTCATACGGGGTTATAATTTGAGGGGGAGTTAATTAATTTTAACTCAAAGGGCCAAAACTGTCATTAGTTAGAAAGCATATGGACTTATGTGCTATTTGCTACTTGTTTCCTAGGTCTTATTAACTACAAGGACTAAACCTGTCATCTTTCAAAATTACTCAACCTTAGAAAACCTTTAAGCCAAAAATAGAAGGAAGTAGATATCCCAGGGACCAAAACTGCCATTTCCAAAACTCTTGCTATAAAAGGGTGGCGGTTTGACATTTTGGTCAAACCTTCATTTATCAGTCAAACATAAATCACACACACACCCATACGCAAACCGCCACCAAATTGGCACATTTGATTCTTCAATTTCATGTAAATTATGTGCCAAGTTAACTCTTAATCTTCATTCTATACCATTAGACGATGCATTAGGTGATGGGAAATCATATAAAACACATTAAAATGAGAATAATCTCTAGATTCGACCTAGGTTTGTTCTCGAAAATTTAATGTTGTGTGGAACTGTGAATTGATTACAGGGATAAGTGCGGATTTCGGTGGTGATTTCTCGTTCATGATTGGATTAACATTAATCAATTATATTTGTGTGATTTGAATAATCTTGTATGCGTTTTTTGATTGAAATAAGCATATGTTTTTGAAGATGTGTTTTTGTTTCTAGGATTTGATCATGAGGGCTAGTTGTTGATGATTTGTTGTTCACTTGAGATCCTCTAACACTAATTAGGCCAAATTGATGATTTTCGATAGAAGTTTGACTTTCAAAAGTCAATAGCGGTTTGCTGTTGTTGTAATCCGTTTTGTATTGCGTTATGTGTTAGTATAAAGGTTTATTAGAGTAGTAAAACATGAGTGCATGAACCTTTAAGGCTTTATGAGAATGTCATTGCCTAAATGAATAAGTTCAGCTCGAATGGTATGAAATCTGATTGATTGGCTTGCCGTTGTTGATTGCTTAGATGCATAATTAGATCTAGAATGCCTTGGTTGGTGAATGGAATTGACTGATTGAAAGAAAATTGAATTAATATTTAGTCTTCTTGATAGCGGTTTGACTGTTCTTGGTAGCAGTTTGGCAAATATTCTAGACAGCGGTTTGGTTAGGTTGCTTGATACCGGTTTGTTATGTTTTTCCTGATAGCGATTTGATAAAATTGATTATTTTATGTTGAGCAGGCAAACCGCTACGAAGTAGCGGTTTGATGAAGATTATTTTTTCTATTAAAATAGTCCAAACTGCTATTTTGAATTTTTCTTAACTGGTAGCGGTTTGATTTAAATGAATATAATATTCGTAGCTGTTTGGTCATAGCGGTTTGATTATAATGAATATAATATTCGTAGCTGTTTGGTCACAACGGTTTGATTGAAATGAATATAAAATCCGTAGCTGTTTGGTCATAGCGGTTTGGTCATTCCTCTACGTAGCGGTTTGATCATTCCTATACGCAGCGGTTTGATCATTCCTCTTTATAGCGGTTTGAGTATCTCACCTCACAGCGGTTTGGTGTCTAGTGGGTAGCGGTTTGGGCTAGAATATCAGAGTTTTGGCCCATTAGTCCCAATACCCACTCAAGGCCCAATCCATAGGCACAATTACCTAGTTAACTCTCATCCGGGACTTGTTAACTTGTATGTGTTCATCGAATATCTTTGACCAACGTTATCTTAATCTCACCATAATCAATCGAAGCATGTCAATCATCATGACTAATGTTCTCATCTAACTTCAAATATATGTCATGTCTGCCTGTCTTTGTTGATATCATTGTGCAGACAATATGGCTGATGAGATTGTTCCCGCTCCTGCTCCCACAAGATCTAATGATCAGATACTTCCTTTTGCTGCGTGGGTGCCTATTGGAAAGAGCAACTATGTCATGGATCTTCAAAAGAAGCAAATGAACCCAATCTTTCAGATTGCTGTGGACATCCTGCAAAACACAAACTTCTTAAAGCATTTACTGCTTCAGCTTCTGTTCCTGCTATCTACATTCAACAGTTTTGGAATACCCTTACTTATATGGAAAAAGCTGGGACTTACCAATTTCAG